>OU015496.1:2295108-2300108 GCA_907164885.2 Dolomedes plantarius
AGAGTCAATTTAAAATTATCAGCCCAAAATTTGGGTATTGGAAACAAGTTTCTTTTTTATCACGATAACGATCCTAAGCACACGGCTCTCAACGTTCGCCTCTGGTATCTCTATAATTGTCGACGAGTTTTGAAAACACCACCTGAATCACCAGATTTAAATCCATATTTGGGGAGAACTGGAGGTTCGAGTACGAAAACACGACATTCACACGAAAAGCGATCTAAAAACAATTTTCATGGAAGAATGGATGAACATTGATGCATAAATTACGAAAGAACTAGTGCAACGTATTCCCAGACGTTTAAAATCTGTCGTGGATGCTAAAGGATATCCTACTAAATATTAATTTAACGAAAAATTAGAATATTTACTAATATGTAGAAATTTTTTAAAAGTGTACGATGACTTTTGTGAGATAAAGTTTTTGTTACTTTTGGATTACTGGTTTCTTAAAAATAAAGTTTTAGTATGTTTTCAAAATATTTCATGTAGTTTTGTTAAGAATAGATTATAGATCTTATTATTAAATACCCATTCTGAAATATTCATTTTAATGAATGGATAGACCCTATGTCATTGAAAATCGTAAGTGTACGAACACTTTTGGGAGCCACTTTTGGGAGAACTTTATCAACATATGTTATAGCAAATTGATCTTGTAAAGCAGTTATAGACGGTTTTAAGGACGGTTATAGGAGTATTAAATGGTCGCATCTGCCTTTTTAGTCATCTTAATTTTAAATATCTATATATCGTAAATATTTTTGCTCAGCGCCTAAAATTTATTTACTCAATTTTGTTTCCTATTAAGTAATTTACATTTGTAAACTATATGTATATATATATATATATATATATATATATATATATATATATATATACAGTGGAACCTCGATATACCTTTTTTCAAGGGACCAACACTGCACTGATCGATAAATATGGGAATATAACAAAAATTATATTATCATCGGGACTGGTGACATAATCGACCCATACGGGAAAACGATGATTCGAGGAACGATCGATCGAAGTTCCACTGCATATATAGAGAGAGTGGGGGGGGGGGGACAGTGGCGGCATTGAGGCCTTAAACACGCGAATTGGATCGCCAGCCCTGTCATTACAACCTAACTCGGCATAAAGCTTGTTTTAGAAAAGAGCGGTAGCGTGGTGTGCTGGAAGGTAGCTCATGCCAACCATCATTGTTGTGCGTCAATTTAAATGAGTTATATCCATTTTTAGTACAGTCTAACTCCGTTATAACGAACTTCAAAGGACCAAAGGCTTTGTTCGCTATATCCGGTGGTTCGCTATATCCGAACCGTTAAGAAAAATGTTAAAGTTCACAAAATTTATAACTCATTAATTGCTATGTGTATTCAGTAATAATGTATTGAAAAAATGATTAAATCTATTAAAAATTATGCTTAATGATTCACTGTTTTGATGCAGAAATAATCGTTAATCTTCTGCCGACGTGATGCCGATTTCAAAAACATTTTATGAATTTCTTTGTCCAATACACCAATCAAATGACTTCGACACTCTTTCTTCCACTGTGTGTGTAGACAAAAACTTATTATTGACACTCATCGTTGCCGTAGCATCCGAGAGGGTGGGGATTTCGTCATTTATGTGCTCCTCTTCATCGGTGTCAGAATCTTCGATTTCAGAATGATTCATTTTAATTTCTTCCACAACGTCTCCATCGGTCGGATTTTCACATGTACTGACTTCATCATCACAGGTTTCGAACAACTGCACCCCATAATCTGAGAATGATGAAATTTTGTGCTTCTTTATCCACATCGCGATAGGTAAATCTTCATCATCTTCTTCTTCAACATTCGTTGTATCTTCAACTTTCTTTAAAAGTTTCAAAATTTAAAAAAATTCAGTTGTCGACTGAAAAAAAAAGGTTCGTTATAGCCGATTCGGAGGTTCGCTATAGAAGTATAACTTAGCATTAAACACAATAGAAAAAAGGCGGGACAAAAATTTTCGTTCGTTATAACCGGAAGTTTGTTATATACCGGGTTCGCTATAAAGGGGGTTGATTGCAATCATTCCTGGGCCCGTTTAATTTATGTGGCCCGCGTATCTCTTCACCATCGCAAAACCCTTCGACAATAGTGGTCGCTCCAGGACGATAAGAAATTTCTCGAAAGCTTAGATAATTCGGGACAATACCAAAAATCAAATGGCCCACCGAACTTCGGAAGATATTAAATAACGAAAGTTTTAATGAAATGATTCCTTAATCGCCTCTGGATTTTATTTCGACAGGTGGTTTTATTTAGTATACAGCAGGGGTGTCAAACTCGCGGCCCGCGACGAACATTTTTGCGGCCCGGCCAATATACTGGCACACAATAATATATAATAAAATAACCGACGCAGAATTATAATAAGATAGGAAGAATTCGCTAAATGTTTTTTTTAATTATACTCTTTATTAGCTGTTATTAAACAAAATGCATGCATTTATGTCAAATATACTGTAATTAGGTAAATAAATCTACTTTTCTATTAATATTGATTTTTTTTTGTGCCCCACCTATAGTTAAACCTTGTTTGTTTGGCCCAAGGTAGCCTTTGAGTTTGACACCCCTGGTATACAGTGTCAGATGCATCGGGGAAACGACATTGCTTTGGAGGAAATTAAAAAATATACGAATTAAATTATTAATATATTCTTTAAAAATTATTAGTTAAATAATTAATAAATTATTAACTAAAAATTATTCATGGAATTATTAATGAAATTATAAACGAATTATTACCTAAAATTATAAATAAATAATTAATTAAAATTAATAAATTATTAGTTTTCAGATCAATGCCGAACTATTGTCTGGACAATATTAATTAAATATTACTAATGAAATTATTAATTAGAGATATTGATGAAATTATTAATAAATTATCAGTTAAAAACTATTAATGAAAGCACTCATTACAAATTATTAATGGAAGAATAAGTAAAAAATGAAAGAGATTATTAAGAAAAATTATTAATAAATAAATGTTCTTATTAATAATCTTCAGTTGAAAATGATTCATTAAACTATTAATAATTTAATTCTTAAAAATTTCTTATAATATACATGAATCTTACATGAATAATCAATTACAAATTGTAAGTAAATTACTTACCAACTAAAAGTTATAATAATTTCAAGATAAAAAGAACTTTTTATATACCATGTTTTTCTGTTGAATCATATAAACTTGACAATTCTCTCTCAATTGTACAAACCTTCACTTAATTTTTCTTTTTCACTTTCTTTTATTTCATTTTAATCAGTTTTTAGTCGTTTCCACTATCCACAGACTATATAAACTTTAATTTTTATAATATTTTAAAAAATTTTCGCACAATATTTTTGTAAACAAACTAAATTCACACGCATTCTGTTTTCAAAATCGTCAAACGCCGTTACGCAAAAGTGCAGGCATCGAATTCGATCGAAGCGCCACCTTGCGGAAATTTTTTCCGCTAAAAGTATTGAAAGAATGCACTGTCATCGTGTTCTGAGCTATTCTAAAAGTTTCAAATGTCTAGCTAGTCGGGAAGTTAGTTAAAAATCGATTGCAAGATTTGTACTAAACAAACACATACACAAACACACAAGAAAGCAAGTTAATAAAAACATGGTAAAAAATTAATTAAATTGTCGATAAATAGTCAACAAAAAATTCTTAATGAAACGTATTCCGACAGGGTTGTAGTGTAATGAAATGGAGCACGCGCATCTTGTTTGAAGTTGAGAGCGTTCGAGAGGATGCATCGATCAGCCAAGAAAAAAACACAGAGCGTGTCTTTTTTGGACGCGGCAGCAGAAAGGCGAATGCTTATTAATGGTCGCGCAGCAAGATGGATGATCATCCGCAATATTCGCATGCTCAAAGGAATGCGGCAAAGAAATGGATTCATTTCGCTTCCACACACAAACGGAGCTTTTAATCTAGAAAATTTAGAAGAGAGGGGAAAAAAAAGAGCCAAATAAATATCGCTGAAAGGAACAACGCGGCTCCTGATTATGTTTTACTTTCAGAGGTACAATTTCTTTTAGCTGCTTTTGAATGGTTCACAGCGCCACCCTCTATTTTGCTACACGAGAGTTCATGAGAACGGGACCTACAGTTTAAAGCCGATGCGGAACGGCTACAAACAAACACACACACGTATGTATATATATATATATATATATATATATATATATATATATATATATATATATATATATATATATATGTATATATATATATATATATATGTATGTATATATATATATATATATGTATATATATATATATATATATATATATATATATATATATATATATATATATATATATATATATATATATAAACTAGTTATCAAAAAATTAAGGAAAAATCACAAAAAGAGGGGTAACACGTTCAAAACTAGGCCAGTCTCTTTAAAATTTGAATATGTTGTTAAGTAAAATGTGCTGAACAATACTACATTATGCAAAATAGTGGCGCTGCAGTCGGAATACGTCACTTGTGAGGAGCATAAAAGTGCACGTCTCAGAGCAAGGCGGCAATTGTCGCTGCGAGGCTGAGATTAGACATCTGGCATAGCCAAATTGCAACAATGATCCCCAGGCATAATTTGACCGAAGAACTGCGATGGCGAGCTATTGGGAGACTAGAGGCAGGACAAAGTAAGACAGAGGTGACCAGATGGCTAAATGTGAGACCGTCTGTGGTTCATAGACTTTGGCAACAATTTCTAACCACGGATTCGGCATCCAGGAGGTTCAGCCGAGGACGGCTATACGCTACGACGAGTGCAGATGACCGATATTTGCCATTATGCGCACGAAGGAATAGAACCGCAACTTCGTCTGACTCAGATCCTCCCTCGCTGCAAGCTCTGTAAGGTTGGTATCAACGTCAACCGTGCATAGAAGGCTTCACGAAGGTGGTCTTTTTGCGAGACGACCAGCCATTTGCGTCCCGCTCA
>OU015496.1:2302608-2307608 GCA_907164885.2 Dolomedes plantarius
GAAAATAAAAAATTTGAATTTCTATAGAAAACGAAGAACTGTAGTTTAATATAAATACTTAGTAAGGAGCAGAGTGCGGCACTTACAGTATAAAAAGTCGAAATGGAGAAAAGCAAAATAGGAAGGTCAGCCAAAACGAGAGTACTTGCATGGAACCGTTTAATGATAGCATCTCTTTGTCAGCAGTGCAGAGGGATCGTTTCTGACAATTGAGAACTTTAAGACAATCCATCCAAAAAATCAGCCATGGATTACCTCCAAAAGTTAAAAGAAACGCTCGAACACGTGGAACAATGCAATTTCGGAAAAAAGATCTTTCGTTTAACGGCCTCTGTTGACAAACAGATATTATCATTAAACTGTTTCTTTGTGGTATAGATATTTCGGTTGGCTTTTCCTGTTTTGGTTTACTGGGTGTGTTGCGTTGACAGACACACAAGGATTGCATTTTACAACTGGAGATGTCCGTTATTGTGTTTCAAACGTTTTGACGATGAATATCGAGTGGTTTTGGAATGGCGGTGTATTGCAGTACTGCGTTAAAGAATTCCGACGTCCAGTTTGGACTGACACCACTGAATGCTTTTCGACTCGGATATCAAAAAATGAAGAGGAAAACGTTACCAGTGCATTGGGAGTCTGGCAGCCTTGCCGCAGTTTTGGACATCTCGATGAAGACCCGGCAGTAGACAGCCCTCTGACGAAAGCCTTGTCCGTTGCAACGTCCCCATGGACCGACAAAATACATGGGACCTGCACCACCTGTTAGACTGAGAATTAAGAATGGATGCAACATTTATCGAATACATTGGACAGGAAAAAAATTCTTTCAATTTATCCTCACCACTCCACTGCAGAAAGGGGGAGTTTAAAGTACACAAGTTGAACTTATTTTCAGTTATCAATTTTGTTATAGGAATAAAAAAATTATATGATCTGCCTTACTTTGAACTGTATCAACACAATATAAAAAGGGAATTTTTTCTGTATTCAGAACTCAAACATGTTTCAATTCTCGTTCGTTTGTTATGACAGATTAGGCATACACTTTTTTCACAAATAAAAAAATTAATTTTCTATCTCGTTATCTCCCTTCCTTCCAAAACTCTATGAAAAATGCCTTAACCAGTATCTAGAATTGAATTCCTTTAGCTGGAGGGGGGAACTTATTTTCCTGGCTTTTAAATTGGGTGTAGCTAAACGGTTCCTTCATTTAAGGTTACAATTGCCAGTTTAGCATACACCTCTCTGAATTTACAAAAGTTTCAATAGAAGAGCAATTCGATTGAAACGATCTCCCACAAAGTTTGATATTTTTGTAGCGACGTTAATGTCCTTAAATAGGAGTGGAAATCCTAAACTGGAATATAATTCCTCCCAAATTTTAAAGAAACATGACGTCCCCCATTACAAATGATACATTAGCACGATCATTGTTCGGACATCGGGTAACTTTCTGCCATCATTCAATCTTAAGAAGGTGGTGGGGCCTCAATGAATCGCTCAACACTTTCGTGGCGGGGGGCGTCTTTCATTTTCCGACTGTTGGCGACGGGAGACGTGAATTCACGCCATTTGACACTTGGTGCAATATCGTGTCATAAACAAACACGTGGCGAATGCGTGTTATACTTGAATAATAAGGAACTGTTATGACAGTCTATTCAATTTAGAATGTTACAAAATTTTATTGAAAACCTTTCATTTAATAATTAATGAGAAGATAGTCAAATATGGAAGATCAGAATTTTGAATGGAAGTTTTTTCAGATGCGTTGTGAGATATACAAAGTGATGTTGAAATACCATCAGTGATGACAGTGGCGATTTCTTTTCTAATGCCTGTCGAAAGAAAAGACCCAAGCGAATCCAATTCGACTGAAATGGGACACACTGCTTTGAACAGTTTCACTTTTTTTTTATTAAATAATTTTATGCAATTCGAGCTATATGGCGTTATCAAAGCCTTCAATGCAACAGCGTGTATTCAGCAAAGACTCGGCTGTAAAGGCTGTCACTGAAACTTTAGCGAGCAATGTTTAATGTTAAAATGTGTCAGTATAAGAATGCGTGCCACACACATTCTGCGTTATTCATATCGATCAATTTTAACATTGTTACGCATTCCTATAGTTGCTTCCCTTACCGGATGTCTCTCATAGATAAAGGCCGAGAATATGGCGAAGAGAACTTTTTTTGAACTGTGGCAGCACGAATAAGATGCGCCCGATGTCTATTTGAGACCCTTTGTTTTGCCACCCTCTATTAAATACCAGTATATAACCCCCGTCAAAAATGACGGAATGTTGATCAGAGTTTCCTTCTGGTGATTCGTCATTTTCATCGGGCATTGCTGAAAACTGTACTTAAACATCAGTAAACAAGAAAACAAAACTAAACTAAATCAAAACTAAACCAAAACTGTTTCAAAAGTGAATGACTCGCCACACAGCAGACATTGCTGAAAACGATACTTAAACAGCAGTAAACAACAATAAAATAAAACAAAAATAAAACGTGAAACACAATTTAATTAACATTAAAATTAAACATTAAAAATGTAGTTATTTAAAGGGAATATGAAAAACCATGGAGTAGAATGAATTCGAAATTCAAGTGAATGACTCAATTGAATAAATGATTCTCTTCGATGGATATTTTAATTTGAAGGTATTTCAAAAACTAAACGGTTTTGAGCTAGGGTGTTCACTCGAAATTTTCATATTTTTTAAAGGGCTTTCAAAATATGTAACTTTTGTGGTATTATTTTTCGAGAAAAATTTCAGAAAATGGCTTCGCAATGTTAAGATGTTCCCGACTTGGTCCGTCCCGGAATGATTACCTACACTTTAGTACTCTAGGCTTTTATATAAGTAAAGATTGGTTTTCATTTTAAATACGCATTTATCGGTAGGATGTCGAGGACCTATATCTCCTACGTAATAACAGCCGTTGCGATTATGACGATGTGCTATGACATGAAATAATGCTCTCTGAAGTTTCGATTCCTTATTGCTGAATGCATGCTGCCATGATTACACAGAGATCAGTTACCTACTTTTTCAAAGTGTATTTTGTAAATATTTAAGAAGTTTGATTAATTCTTTTTTTTTTCATAAATATCTTATTCCATAGTTCATAATAAATTATTCTAATGGTGTTTATTTGGTATGATCAGGTTAGCTGTATTTGAATGCTGTTATAAATAGTCGACTGTCCGGCGAAAAGTTTGGAAATTGCGTGCAGTGGTGCTTTTTTGAAACTCGTCATGGGTAAAAAGTGTTCGCCAAATAGCGCACAAGTTATGGAACGCTTACTTGTGGGGTGCCTCTGTTAGCATGATGACGGGTTCCATCTCGGTTGTAG
The DNA here is from genome assembly GCA_907164885.2 of Dolomedes plantarius. Lineage (NCBI taxonomy): Eukaryota > Metazoa > Arthropoda > Arachnida > Araneae > Dolomedidae > Dolomedes > Dolomedes plantarius. Next base: position 2,305,974 of record OU015496.1, read on the forward strand.
CTTCTTCGGTGGTGGTAGGATCGAATTCATCTTCAGTGCTCGGGGTGTACACGCCTGGAAAAGAAATGATTTCAAAGCACTAATGGGGGAAAAAATTTGAGTTCCAAGGGCCCCTGACAACGCGTGTCTCGTCACTTTCGGGAAAACGTGCGGAGAGCTGGATTGTCAACACTCGGTATCGATTATCGATTCTTTTTATACTTCTTCCTTAAAATATAAATGAAACACAAAAATATAGGGAGTGAAAGCAAATATTTTTTGGATCACAAGGAAAGAGGACTTTCAAATTCACCTTAGATATTTTCTAGGGGGAGGGGGAATCTAATGGCACGGTAGACTATTTAATATTTGGGGGTCTTCGAATCTGGAAAGTGCAAACTGCAGTGTTCAAACAATAGTTCGATGACTACGGAATGGCAAAAATGGTTTTAATTTAAAAAAAATTAATTTATGATGTTTTTAATACGTTACGATTTTGTTAAATTTACTTTCAAAATTCTTAAATTTGAATCAATATTAGTTCGTTTCTCGATAGTTAACGCCTCTAAATATGAAAATATTCTTGTAAGAACCGCCTTATACTCTTTAACCGCCTATCACCGAAGACTTCTTTTTTTTAGAGATCGAGAGTTCAATTTTTTCCCCTGAAGATTCAGTTTAAAATCGGCATTTCGTGTGGAAATGCATCTCTAATAATTTCGTAAACCTTAGAAAACGACATTTCTCGAAATTTGATTTCTTTACTTCAATTAATGGAGGCTAAGAGCTTTCACCTAAAGAAAATAACTCTTTAGGTGAAAGCCAAAGATGAGTCGATTATTTCCTTCAAAGAGACGCGGTTGATTTTTACCTGCAAGAACTATGGACGGTAACTCAATGCAACATACCTGAGATATTACAAGCTCCGGTGCGCATTTTCTAAAACCCCCTGAGAGTTAACGCTTAGAAATAAGGACATTTACGTCGCAAGATTCTTATAAAATCGGTTCATAACGGTCGTACGAACGTTCGATACAAAAAAGAATGACACACTTATCGTTCAGCCTCATCAGTCAGTGATTCTCTAGCATCGTTGAAAGATTCTAAGCGAGAGATCATCGCTTTCCCTTCAAAATATGAAGTCAAGTTCTCTTGCTTCAGACTTTTACAAATGTTACCCCTTTTACCAAAACGGGAACATTTTCCCCATTGTTTAAAAGAGCTACTGAAAATAGTTATTGGGACAGCTCGTTTCTACATGCCGAAAGGCTCTTTGGGGATTTTATCGCTCTGGCAAATGCTTTTCACACTAATGTATCCACTGGCCAATATCCCAGCTAGATAGTGTGGTGCATTGATCGGTACATGAATATCTGCGGTCATTATCAATCTGTTTTTGTATTCACATACCATATATTATATCTCTCCCGACAAAGCGAGTCTCTGTCAAAATCTAACATTACTTATTCATACGCTTTGTGACTTTTCTGCGCGACATTTTTGGCTCCGGAATTTCTCGGACTACTCGGGTTCAGCTAAACCTCGATCGGAAGAATGCCTCCTACAGCTATTGGTGACCCGATTCTGGACTACTATAACAGCTGGATGAACACAGGAACTTACAGGTGAGGATCATGAAAGAAAGAGCGTAACATA
>OU015496.1:2310108-2331944 GCA_907164885.2 Dolomedes plantarius
GGCCGGCCTCGCACGGCCTCTGCGGGCGGGGCATCTCGCTCAGGTCACAGTTCTCGCTGTACTGATTCTTCGTGTCACGGCAGACGACGGCCCTCGTCTGAATGCCCTGGCCGCAGCTGACGGAACACTGCAAAGAGACGCGTCGTAAAGCCTCGTTCACAGAGCTCCAAACAATGATATTACACGACTCGGCTCCGAACTAGGCCTAAGATTTCAAACAAAACGGATCAGAAATGGCTGGAAACTCGGGATCTGAGTCGAGGGTCGAGAGACATTTCCCCTCTCCCCCCAAAAAAGCATTTTAAAACAATATTCCTTCGGATTAGCCTCTCGGGCTTCCACGAAGTGGGCATGGACGCTCCCTCCGTAGGCAAAAGTGTTGGCTCACCTGTAGGATGCTCCCATAATAAATCAGTCCATGAATTCCTGGTAATGTCTTCGGGATAAAGCACCTATCACGTTGGAGTAAATATTCCTTCGGGTGCTAACGTGCCAAACAGCTCATGAAAAGAAAAGACAAATACTTCTGGTTGAAGATTCTTTCAAACATTCGTTCTGTGGTATTGACAGGACGAAACTGCGCAAGGACATAATGATGACGGAAGCTGCATAAAATAAACGAACATCCATTATTTACGATTGGTATTTTTCTCGATCCATCTAAGATATCAAATGCAGCGGAACCTGTTAGTGGGTTCCAGAATACCTCAACGAACTTATCCCATAAGGAGTAACGTCGATTGAATGAACTCGTGCATGAAAACCAAAAATTTCCCCTTTCACATATATTCAAACAATAATTATATGAAATCAAATAAGAGTTATTTTCGCTTAAAACTTGAATGAACAGTCCGATCATTTCTAAAATTTCGTTTGGTGAAGCCATCCAGGGTCTAAGTTTATCTCTATAAAGTTGTAAAGTAACAAAAATCATTCCTTAATTAACCATACATGATCTGCCTTTAATCGGACATTCTATTGTTAATATACGCGGCAGGTGCTTCTTTGTCTCGAGGACATGTGTTGGCTACTTTATTATAGGGGCATCTTAAACCCGTGGGAGGACCAACACTGCTCCCTACGAGCTGTTGGCAGAATTTTTTTAATGAAACGCCTAGAAAATGTTGCTGTTATAGCGCCCGATATTGTGGGCGGGGGAATACGCATCCATGTTCTGAGCCTTTTATACCTCATAAAGTGACTGGAAAAAATACTTTTTGCATGTGTGATATAGGAACGAGGTCGCTCCGTATACACGGGATTAAAAGCGTAACCCCACACTGTCGAAATGAAATGCTGTTTCAGGTGCATTACAGAAATGGAAGTATAACTAGAATGGTTTAAGATACAAAGGTGGGATACCCAAAATAGGTCCATTCGCTACCAGAAGCAGGATACCCTGGAACAGGTATATTTCTTCACCTCAAGCAGCATTTCATTTTCATAGTGCATGGAAGGACGATTAAGATGAACCATGCCCTTTTTTGCTTTTGGCATCATTCGGGAGGAAAAGTAATATCCTTTTGAAAAAAGTACAGTTCTATGTAACGGTCACTAAGATGAAGCTTCTAGCTTTCTGAAGTCATTCGGAATAAAAAGTATTTTCCTGCGTGTAGTCCATTAAAAGATGAATAATGCAGCTTATACCTCTCAGAAAAACATGGAGTTAAAGCTGGGTCCGAGGAAGCCTAGTGGTACCGCGTTGGACTCCGGACTGGAGGTCCTTCGTTAGAATCCCGACGAACGCTATTCCATACCTTCGTGTCTCGGTTGAATAAGGGCACGTTCGATTCGTAGACCGGGAATTCCCATCAGGGGCGGCTCCAGCCCAGAGTTTGTTTTTTTTTTGGGGGGGGGGGCAACGTCAGGAGGGAATCTTTTTTTTGGGGGGGGGGGGGAATATATATATATATATATATATATATATATATATATATATATATATATATATATATATATATATATATATATATATACAGGGTTGTCCCAAAACGACCGCATAAACTCTGCACAGCTAGTTTCCTCGTTGGGAGTACATAAAAACTGCCCAAAGAAGCGTTCCTGTACGATCCATAGTTTACGAGAAAAATACGAAAAACAAAGTATGACGTCACTGCCAGTGCAATAAAAAACACTTTATTGAACATATCAACAGCATGCACAATTTAAAGCAGATGTTCAAAGTGTCCGCCGTGCATGTCGAGGCAGGCTTGAACACGCAGTGGAATGGCTGTCATCACACGTTGCAGCATCGCGGGGTCCACCGAAGTACAAGCAGCATGCACACGAGCAACTAAGTCCATTTGTGTTGTCACTACGTCTCGATACACCAGTTCCTTGAGATGGCCCCATAGGAAAAAAATCCAACGGTGTAAGATCTGGCTAACGTAGCGGCCATAGAACCGGACCCCCACGTCCGATCCAGCGGCCGGGGTATTCCATATCCAGCCAACGACGTACAGGAGCACAGAAATGCGCCGGAGACCCATCATGCTGGAACCAAAGGCCCCGTATTGCCGCTAATGGTATGTCATCGAGGAACTCGGACCTCGAAGACCTCATTGAGAAACACCAAGTACGACTGTCCCGAGAGCCGTTCAGGCAACAGATATGGTCCAAGCAGGCGATCCCCGAGTATGCCGGCCCACACGTTAAGAGACCAACGTTCCTGATGTTTCTGCGGCCGGATTGCATGCGGATTGACCTGGGACCACATATGGCTGTTGTGATGGTTGAATACCCCATCACGAGTGAAACATGATTCATCAGTCCACAGGATATGTGCAATGACACCATTATCTGTGTTCTGTTGCTGCAACAGCCATTCACAGAAGGCCACGCGTTTCTGAAAGTCATCTGGTTTCAGACCTTGCACGGTTGTGTACCGAAATGGGTGTAGCCTCTCAGACCGCAAAAGCCTGTGCACAGTACTTTTACTCGAAGTCATCTCACGTGCTAATGCGCGTGTGCTTACCTCGGGCGTCTTTTCTACCCGCTGCAGTATTGCATCCGCCTGTGCTACCGTCAGGCCGCTCCGCGGTCTTCCAGTATCGTGAAAATTGGCTGTTGGCAAGACGCTTCCCGTATTTCGCAGTCTGTCGTCCAGCCTACGGATGACGTTGACATTGGGAGGACGGCGGGACGGATATCGACGGGCATACTCCCTAGCAGTTCGTAAGGCATTTCCATTACATCGGCCGTACATCAAGTACATGTCGCAGTAGTCACGAACGGAGTACATGGCCACCATACGAAGACTACCGGTAGCTGCAAGATGCAGCCTTTTAAATACCAGTTCAACGGCGGCTTCACGTCATTCCATGGCGCGCGCGTATGCATGACGCGATATGCGTGGCGAACGTTTTAAACATTATCGTCTGGAAAGATATGCAAATATTGTTGTTGATATGCTTTTTAAGGTGTTTTTTCTTGCACCGGCAGTGACGTTATACTTTGTTTTTCGTATTTTTCTCGTAAACTATGGATCGTACAGGAACGCTTCTTTGGACAGTTTTTATGTACTCCCAATGAGGAATCTAGCTGTGCAGAGTTTATGCGGTCATTTTGGGACACCCTGTATATATATATATACATATATATACACATATATATATATATATATATATATATATATATATATATATATATATATATATATATGTATATATGTATATATATATATGTATGTATATATATGTATATATATGTATACTTATACATATATATACATACATATATATATATATATATATATATATATATATATATATATATATATATATATATATATATATATATATATATATATATACATATATATGTGGTATATATATAATAATATATATACCACATATTATTATTGTGGTGTTAATTGGGTGGTCGTGATTTAGTATAGTAGTAGGCAATGATCCCATTACTCTGAATTGTAAACAATACATTGATTTATTAACATAACACATATATGAATACACATTCAGTTATATTACTGATAATTATCAACCTAAAGAAACACTCATTATATCAAGGGATTATTTAATTATACTATTTCACTTATTTAAATTGATTTCCTTCTCTGTACGCAATATATATTATTTCTTAACTTTAGCCTATATTATAGGGTTCGGGGATTTATTGACTTTTGGCAATAGGTAATGAAAGGTTACCTCCATTTTTGCAGACTGCAGAAGGGAAACATTCGCCGGCGTATTCACTTGCATCGATTGGGGTATCTTTCATCGGGATTCACTTTTCACTGGGGAATGCAGTCATCAAAATCGCTGTATGGTGCGGGAAGCGGCGGGCTTTAACGGCAGGATCGGTTCTCCATCTTTGGCTTGTAGGGGTCATGCAATCTATCTTGGTTCCGCAGCTCAACTATTCTCCTCTCATCGCTAGATTGCAGGGGTCAGGCAATCTATCTTGGCTCCGACGCTCCTCTATGCTCCCCTCATTGCTAGCTTGCAGGGGTCAGGCAATCTCTCTCGGCTCCACTATTCATCTATTCTCCTCATCGTTGGCTTGCAGGCTTATAGCGATGCTCTAAGTCTGGGAGCAATCTCCCATATACTCTTTTTAAACTTCTCGCTTACGAGGCTACTACTCTATGTCAGTGTGCTGAGTCTGAGCGCCAAAATCAATCATATTTTTTTTTAATATTCTCACTCTCTCTATTTTTTATCTTCTCAACGCCCCGCCTTTTTCATTTTCATTCGTCACTCATGTTCAACCTTTTATCTCACTTCCACTTAGATTCGCTAATTTTTACCACCTAATTATTTATTTAAACCATTCAGAGTGAGGGGCGTTTCATATTGAAACAATTCCGCCTTCGACTCACCCCTGCCTTTCTAGGGATCATGTTTTCCCAGAACATCTCCTATGTGTGGGGTCATCTTCTCTTTGCCAACAATTCCTTTTTCATCTCAATGTCCCCTCCATGTAGCCCCCTCGCTGTTTCGTCTCTTAACTGTTGCTTTTCAATTCCTTCTTCTTCATCCGGGGTTTTGTAATTGCAAGCGCCATTTCAATTCTTTTATTTTACCACCGTTTGTTCGATTTAATTGGCTTGTAAGCACTTATCGAACTTCTAACATACCGTATCCCCACGACATTCTTCTTGTATCGTTTGGCGTCATTTCACTGTTTCATTTTCCGTCCCGTTTGTTCGCCTTAATTGGTTTGTCTGCACCTTTTCTATTTTTTTTAATATGTCGTAATCCACGACAATATCAATATATATATATATATATATAAGAAATAAGCATCGTCTCATTTTAAATTTAAACTCATTTAGTATTCGGTCTACGATTATATAATTTTAGGCTATGAAAGCAAAATACGCCGGGCTTTTTGGGGAGGGGCTATTGCCCCTGTTGCCCCCCCCCCCCTTGGAGCCGCCAATGATTCCCATGAGGTCAAAATGTGCGAGATGTCGCCCGGTCAAAACGGAGGTGACTCCTACCATCATAGTGTTATTGTAAACCAGAGCTTCATTCTTGTGCCCGCAATATCGCTCCTTCATCCGGAGGGCAACCACCACAACAGCAACAGAATCGTCCTGTTTAGAATCTATTAAAAGACGGAAAATGCAGCTTCTGGCTTTCGGAAGACATCTCATCATTCGGTATCATTCCTTGTATAAATTGTTTAGGATAGTAGTGGCAGCTTCTAGCTCTCAAAAGACGTCGCATCATTTTAAAAACTAAGAAAGAAAACGTCTCTCTTTTTAATTTTCAAGAATAAAAATCACCGGATGTCGTTTTTCTAAAGTATCACGTGCGCGTCACTGAGCAATAACTGGTTATACAAATATTTCCTCCCTTCTAGTTAAGTAATATTGTTTGAATAATTCTAAGCGATGCAATTTTCCCAATAAGGGGAAATTTCCTCTTAACTTTCCTCTTGGCAGGTTTTATGTACTGCGCCATGGCCAGGGCAGTTCATGCCATCTCTTTAATCTTGCTGCCGAAAGCTACAGTGGTTGGTATTTCGCTGCCAATTCTGTTTGCCGTTGTGACTGCGGAATCTGCCATTTGTTATCTTAAGGGGACTCATTACTCTTAAATCTTTAAAACATTCGATTGTTTGAAAAAAAATATATGTTAAAGTCTGATCATTTCTGAACAAAATAAAGCAAACCGCATGAAAATATTCCGCTTAGTTCCGGAGATATTGATATTCTAAATATTTAATTACAGATCAAGTTTATGGTAAGAAAAATTTTAAGCTCATTTTTCTCAACATGTAATTTTACATAGTTCCGCAACTGGTACAGTGGACGCTCGTTAATTCGAACTCAAAGGTTCTCAGAAAAAAAGTTCGAATTATCCGATGTTAAGAGATAATATATAACTTTAAATGTGTATCACTGAAGAAGAAAATCTCCTAGTATGTATAACCCCAGAAAATATATTATACTATGTTACGTTAAACATATTAAAAAGCAATACAGACTTACCTTAATCATAAAATGAAGCAGAAGATATGCAGTATAAAGTAAACTTTTATTAAAAATATGAATTACACTTTCGGGAAAAACTGTAAAATGGATCTTTGGTTCTGTTTATGATGCCTACATTGTTCAGCCAGCTTCTCGATTTGAAGTAAACATTTCAATTCATTTTCAGAGGAAGGTTCCATCTGAATAAACGATTTCAGAGTTTTAATAGAGTCCATTATGGCTTTGTCCATTATGGCCGCATTAAAAATATCTTTCGGCAGGTGAGTAGAGAAAAGCCCTGGCAATTTCCTACCGAAATTAGTGCAAACGTCTTCGTTTACATCAGAGCTTTGGCCACATACAGAGATAAGAAATATTGTGCCTTGACTTAAATCGAGAAAGCCATCCATCACTGCATTTAAAATCTTCAATACCCATTCGACTTGCCAATTCATCAGCATTAGTCAGGACTAGGGGTCCATTTATCGGAAAATTTCGAGATCTAACATCCTGGAACCATAGCAGTAGAGCTTTTTCTAGAACTTCTTGGGAAACATTTCCCATGCGTATCCTTCCTCTAGCAAATTTTGATTTTTCCCATGAATCTAAAATTGACTCCTTGTTTTTCAAATTTGTTGACAAGGCATTTTTTAAAATTCCATAGTCAGCTGCTAACTTTGTTTTACATTCGCCATTCTCTACTTTCTTTAAAATTTCTACCTTTGTCTCCAAATTTAGGGTTTTGTACTTTCCACGTGTAGACATCCTGAATTTTTACACGTTCACACCACAAAATGAGGAAGAAAAACTAGACCACATTAACTTGTCTGCACTGCAGTTATAACTGACGCAGCTCCCTAGAATCTGTAGTAAAGACTAGTTTTTCTGAAATTCTAAGAAAATCGATCCAAATAAAGGAAAATTGCTTTTTCCGTTTAGCACGAATAAGAAGGACAATAGCTACTAACGTTTAGCGGACATGCAATAGTCTAGGAATGCAGGCATGGGCCTCTTTACACAGAAAAGAAATTTTGACAAACAAAATAATAAATACAGTGTGTATTTTCTCCATTAAACGAGGAAAAATAATTTTTTTTTGTCAAATTTTTAGTTCGAATTAACCGAAGTGATAAAAATCTAGTTCGAATTAATGAGATATTTTTAACATTAACTCCAATACAAGTTTTTGGGGACCTGCGGATTAGTTCGAATTAACCGAAAGTTCGAATTAACCGAGTTCGAATTAACGAGCTTCCACTGTATCTCAAAACCTATGACACATAATTCCATGAAATTTTTATCACCGCATAATCGTGCTATTTTATTGCGTCTGAACTCGAATTATCGCAATCACTGCACAATTTTGTTATTTTTTCAGGGGTAAATGAATGCAAAAATTTAAGGAAATTTTAAGTATATTTTGAGCAGTTTTAAAAAAATTGAAAAAATATTTTAATGTTGAATGTTTTATGTTCAATCGTATTTTTGAATTATTCATTTTAAATATGAAACAGGAATTACACATTTGAGAGTAAAATTAATTTCATAGTTCTGCGCGCAAGCCAGTATACAATAAAAATACTTAAAAGACAAAGTATATCTAAAGCAGTTTTTAAAAAATTATTTAAAATTATTTTGAGAGCTGAAAATTTGTTTATTAAAATGAAGATATGCATTTATCATATACATAAAATTGGGAGTCAATTGAAATAGTTACGCAGAGTGAAAAAGTATGAAAATCTGCCTCGACTTAAGGTTCGTGAGTGCCCTTAAACGAGAGAGTACTCACCGGCGTCCAGGCGCCCTGGAACCACCTGGGGCATTCCTCGACGACGCAGGACCTCTCCGTCTGGGGTTTGTGGGCTGGACAGAACTGAGTCTTCACGTCTATCCTCGAACCGTTGGGTCCACCCTGAACACAGAAAGCGGGCCGGGACTGGACCCCGGGACCGCAGGTGGCCGAGCACGGTCCCCACTCGCCCGCCTCCCACCTGAAAAAACAGTAATATAAACATGCCGTATTATAAACATGCCGTGCTTATAAAATGGAACAATGCTAGGATTCTTGAGCTCCCGATTTTAAGGTACCGAGTTTGCGTGGTGTACCGTAACTTGGCCAATAAATCACACTTTCACATTAGGAAAGACATCAGGTAGCGTTTTCTTCACTTTATTTACGGCACAGAACACACACACACTATATACAACAGAATTATATACAAGAAGTAAAACACATCACCACACTCAAGCTTATCTCTCAAGCGTCCCCTCTCACAAGAGGGTAATGACCTTCTCCCCACCAATTCTTTTCTTCTTGACGCATGCGCTTAGAAACAGCTCGGGGGACTTAACTCCCACGCAGACTTTTTGGGGGTGAGATATAGTACGGTACAGTGGTCAGCAGCGTACTATTTTTGTCATTAAGGAACTTACGTTGACCCTCTTTTTAATAGACGTCGTACATCAGTTGTGCTGGTATTAGGGAGCTCCAGATGTCTCGATTCTTTACTTTCTCAATCTGAAGGAATCGCACATTTAAACTGACCTACACTCGTGTTAATGCGAGACGTACATCAAATAAAACGAATGTCGACCCACAGTGGCGTAACGAGAGGGGGGCAAGGGGGTCTATCGTGCCACTTGCAGAGGGGCGCCAAATGGTCCCCAAGAGAAATAAGATATTTTGGAAAATTTCAATTTTTATATGGGGGGGGGCGCCAAAAAGGTATCGTGCCCCGGGCGCCAGTTATGGTCGCTACGCCACTGTCGACCCAAGTATCTTATGTACTATTCACACGATGGCAGTGGGTGGATCAATTGTTTAAATATAAAAGAATAGACAAGCTACAAATAAAAAGCATTTGCCGTCGAACACGGGTTGGCGGAAAGAGAGCATTTTCTCGCCGTCTATGCAAAGCGAGAAATGATCCCGTGACAGGCACCAAAACGATCCTTCCGCCATTCTGAAATCTGTCCATCTCGCGACTACATATAGGATGAGAAGTTTCACTTTCAACGCGTGGTAGATAAACGCAAAATTTCTTCTTAAAAAATTTAATAAAGATCGTTTTCCTTTTTAATATGAACAGCTACGTTTCCACGGGCTTTTGTCTTTCTGGCTCATGGCTAACCCTAGGGAGGAAATTCAGCGTATATAGGGAAAGAAGTATGATCAATTTTGTGCAACCATTGTGGTCCTTTGTCCTAAAATGCCGCCTTTGAAATTCTTTTCACTTCATCCATCGTACTGATTGGCTGTGGAGATGTCTGTGCAGGACGGGCGTCAAAAGAGGTAGTTACTTACACGACTGGGCAGGGTTCGCGGTTGCAGTGCATCGCTTTGGTTCGTGGCCGGATTGAGAGATTGCAGAGGCGGGGATCGACTTCCTCGTTGGTTTCCTTGTTGCGACACGTGGCTTCCGACAGCTGGATGCCTGCAAGAGAGAGACGACAGATGATGGGATGGGCCATCCGCTACTTTCTCACTCCATCTAAGACAGGCCTGGACAACACGCGGCCCGTCACGTTAAATTGTACGATTTCATATTTATATTGAAACTTTTGCTTCTCGTTGTATGTATACAAAAATATTAAATAAATGAAAATTAGCATGTGTTATTATTTTATAGCGAAAGTGCGACTACTAACTCCAATTCTATATTTGATATCCACGAATGCTTAAGGCTGCTATGTACTAATTCCCAGTGGATTCGTTCACCTCAATGTTAACCTATGGAGAAAATTTGTCCACGGATTGCCGGCTTAGATTCAAAGATATTTTTTAAAAAATTGTACTCCGTCAGAGAGAAAGAAATTTTACATTTGTGTACATTTTCCGATTTTTTTAAAAAATGCAATTAATATTTTAAAATTTAAATTATTCGGGAAAAATCTGGTAGAGTGTGTTTTAAACGCTCATAAATTCCTTCGGTGGACGAAATTTATAAAATGGATCCTGTAGCGCTTTGCGGAAAAGTTCAGGCTATCCGACAATACCAATTTTATTGGATTATCAGCATTTGTGTACCTGTAAATAGTTTACAAAAATATATTTTAAATAAAAAATTGGGGGGGGGGGGGCAGCGCTTAATCCCCCTATAGAGAGAGAGCCATTACAAACCTAAGGGGGGTGAAATTCTCGAACTGTGAACTGGACTCCTCCCACCACAAGAGTCTGCAAGAAGAGGAAAAGGGAATAACGATTTTTTTTCTTAGTACATAGCAGCCTTAATCGGTTTCGTTAGGCAACCATCGGTAACGTTCATCTGTAATTTGAATGCAGTTATGCAATAAAGAACCAATTCAGACTTTTTTGCTCTTGTTAATGCAGGAGAGTGTAATGATGACGTCGAGCGGCGGACAGGGGGTTGTCCGTGAGGAACCCATGCGCTGTTGTCTAATACGTACATGCTCGAGTCCGTTATCGGTTCGTTATTCACTGCATGAACGAAGATACACTGAAGTGCCACTGAATTAGGGATACCTACCTAGTAACGAGTTGGGCCTCCTCTGGCCTTGATAACGGCTGCCACACGACGAGGCATAGATTCAACATAAAGCTGTCCATAATTCAGTAAGGTCCTTTGGTGCTGTGTGATGGCCTTTCACGCCTTGTTCCAAAACATCCCAAAGATGCTCAATAGGATTTACGTCTGGGCTTCTAGGTGGCCAATACATGACAGAGAAGTCAGAGGAATGCTCATCCAACCAGCCAGTAGCCAACCGGGACTTGTGAGAGGTACAGTTGTCTTGCTGGAAAACTCCATTACCGTGCGGATAACAGAACAGCATAAACGGATGGAGGTGATCACCCAGCAACTCTACGTACCGAATTGCATTGAGGGAGGTTGGTACACGCACCAAAGATCCCAAACTGTGTCACGAAAAAACACCCCAGACCATGATTGAGCCACCATGCCCTTGTACAGTTCCAGCCAGGCATGCAGGATCCATGGCTTCATGAGCCTGACGCCATATTCTCAGCCTCCCGTCGGCGTTAAGTAGTCGGAATTGAGACTGATCACTCCATTGCTACTCGTTTCCAGTCCTCTACACTCCAGTCTCTGTGCTCTCTTGCCCAGGCAAGACGTGCAGCCCGATGGCGAGTATAGAGCAATGGTACTCTCGTAGGTCGACGACTCCCGAAACCCATACGGTGAAGCGAGCGTTGCACAGTCCGTTTACTGACTGTACGACTGGCACCGTCATTAAACTGGGTGGTAATTTGAGCTAATGTTTGGCGTCGCTGGCTACGTACAATACGCCTGAGCCGTCCCTCACCACGCACTTTCAAGGCTAATTGTCCTTTGCAGTTTGCCCGATCGCTAGTTTTTTTTTCCAGCATCCATGTATTCTTGGTATACTCTTGACACTGTCGACCTTGAAAATCCTAGCTGTCTGACGATTTCGGAAATTGAATGGCCCATGCGTCGCGCACCTACGATTTGTCCGCGATCGAAGGCGTCTAAATCAGGCAGTTTACCCATACTGGCAATTCCAACAACTAATTCAGAACAACCACAGTACGCGCTATATATGCAGTTACCACAGCGCCATCACTTGCGCATACATGATGCGCAGCGCTACACAATTTGCATAGGCTTTGCTATCCCTAATTCAGTGGCACTTCAGTGTATTATTATTTCGAGTGAATTTCTGTTTATGTGTTAGGTTTGTTTTTGACTTACTGGCGTGTTCTCCAAGTTTTTTGTGTGTGGTGCTAATAGTTGAATAAAAGTGACATCTGAAGACTTCAGATGCTATTTTTACATAATTATAATACATCATCAGAAAACAAGAATACTAAATTTACTTCAAAAAGTAAATTTTGTTGCTCTGTGTAATTGCTGGTATACCAAGATTTCTAACAAACATTTATTTGAAATTTTTTTTAACCCTTCAGGATGAATTCAAACAAAAGAAAACAGGAAATTCAATGATCGTTGGGGAAAAGAATATTTTTTCGCAATGCAGAACTCAAAATTAATATGTAAAATTTATAGAGATACAGTCGCTGTATTTAAGGAACATAACGTTAGAGAAATTAATTGTACTTGAATTGAGCTCAAATAGTTAAAAAGTAAATTGAAATAATAAAAAAAAGTAGACAGGTTTTGATTCTACGTTTTAGGGGTATTCGCCAGCCACCGGAAATTTGCTAATGTTTGTTTAATTGTTTTATTTTGTAAAAAAAATTATTGGAGATTATTGTGTGTAATTAAATTTAGGAAAAGCTGTAAAAGAAGAACTGTTAGAATTATAGAAATTAAATAAATGAATTATTTTGCCTCTACTCTAGTGTGTAGCGAATGCTTGAGTTTGTCTTGTATTGGTGGGCCAACAAGTTGCACTTTATTCTAAGTAAAGCTTAAAGGGGGGGGGGTTAGTTATGAGAAAATAATTTTGTTATGGGGATATGTTTTATTATACGATCACTGGCATTTTTCACAGCAAAACTTAAAAGTTAAAGTTAATTATGAGAAAAGAATTTAATTAAGTATATAAATTAAGCATACGACCACGAAACAAAATATAACAACGTTAAAAGGGATCATGAGATAAAACATATTGAATATGTAAATTTCGGTAAAGAAGTAAAAAGTTTTAAGTTAACTGGGCTTAAATCGCATCTGAAAATTCAGCAAACGATGTTTGATTTTTTATTACAACAACCGTCTACCACTGTCAAAGCAAGCTATTCTGCTGCCATGTTGATTGCAAAGAAAATGAAACCATTTTTGGATGGTGAACTGGTGAAGGACTGTTTGGAAGCAGTTATAAAAACATTTTTTCCCGATAAAAGCAAATTTTTTTTCAAGTATCGGTCTTTTCCGCCAAACCTATAGTTCGTCGCATTGATGATATTTCAGCTGAAATAGTAGTAACTTTGCGAGATAAAATTAACCAATTCAAAGCATAATCTTTGGCATTTGATGAAAGTACAGATATCTCAGACACGTCTCAGCTTGTGATATTTATTCGCGGTATGAAGGATTCATTCCAAGTGAGAGAAGAAATGTTAAATCTTTTAAATTTGAAAGACACAGCTAGAGAAGATGTTTTCCAGGCGATTGAAAAATGTTTAGACGAAAATAGCTTAAATTTTGAGGTTCTTTCCGGATTAACAATAGATGGAGCACCTGATTTTGTAGGTAAAAATAAGGGAGCTATAAAATTACTCGTGGATAAGCTAGATTGCAGAGGCATTAAAACCAATGATATTTTTACTATTCACTGTTTGATACATCAAAAAAAGTTTATGTGCTCGAGTATTATCCATTGATCACGTTATGAACGTAGTTATAAAGATAGTAAATTACATTCGTTCACATGCTCTTCAGCATCGGCAATTCCAAGAATTCCTTAGCGAATTATCTTCTAAAGATGGGGATGTGGTATATTTTACCAATGTTAGATGGCTAAGTCGCGGAAAATGTTTAAAAATATTTTTCTTAATTTACAGGAGGAAATAGATAAGTTTATGAACGAGAAACGAGAATCTGTTCCTGAATTAAGTGATGATGATTGGTTGTTAGACGTGTGTTTTTTAGTGAATATAACAGAAAAACTTAATGAGCTAAATAAGGACATGCAAGGGTAAGATAATTTAATAATCGGTACTTGTAATTTCATGAAAGCTTTTAAGAAGAAATTATTGTTATTTGAGTACTAACTTTATTTTTATGAGTAATAATGCCCAATATTTTCCGCTGTTAAATAACTTCCCAAAAAGCTAACCTAAGAATTTCTCGAAATATGCTAATGAAACAAAGAAACTTATAACTGCATTTGATAGTCGTTTCTTAGAATTAGCAAAATATTATAAAATGTTTGAAATATTTTCATGCCCATTTCATGTTGACGCGAACACTGTTCTGGAAAATATGCAAATGGGGTTAATTGAGTTACAGCGCAACAATGAAATGAAACATACTTTTGCGTCCACACCAAAAATTAATTTTTACAATACTTATATTACATCCGACTGATATTCCAGCTTAAGATATTTCGCACAGCGAGTTGTAAGTGTTTTTGGATCCACCTATGTTTGTGAAACATTGTTTTCGAAGATGAAATTTACAAAGAGTTCATCATGTGCTTCATTAACTGATTCCAATTTAGAAAACCAGCTAAGATGTGCAACGTTGAACATAGATATAGATTTACAAAAATTAAGTGAAAGAAAGGATAAACAAACATCTTACTATTAACAGCTGAAGGTAAACAAATGTTAGTTTGTTAGTTAGCAGACACGGGGACGGGCTAATCTCGCGAACCGAGCATAGCAGGATATCGCGACTGGTACCGATGGACGCGGTCGGACGAGACGCGTGCACTGATACCATCCTCAACTTTCAAAACTTTAAACTTTTTAAATTATTCAATTAAAACCGCCGAACTCAAAAGAAGCGGGTTATAAACAGATGTCATTCCGGGTGGGCCAGCTCCTTTCCGTTTCGCAAATTTCCACTATTTTCATGCATGCAAAATTAAACTTTTCCGCCCACCAGTCGACAAATTTTTTATTTCCATGTGTTCTACAACTCTTCATCTTTAAGGATATGCACATTTTCAAAAAGTTAAAAATGTTTTTCACTGCAAACGAAGCTTTTTCCCCAAAGCAATTTTCCGAATTTCACGAAATCGACAATTTTGATGGACAAATATTTCGGTTTTCTGCACCTATTAAAGTCAATTTTACGATTTATCGGCATTTGCTAGATGTTCAGCTTCCAAAATATACTAAATACATTTAATAAAAAAAATATTATCATTCTAAAAAAGTGTACTTACCAAACTCACTTTTGAAATTTCCCGCGCTGATCGCCATAGTATCTTAATGTAACTGAATGGGGAGTTCGAAATTTTTCGACTTATTATTTTACTTACTAATAATTCCAGCAAGTTCGTGAAATTTGTTTCTAATTAATGAGCAACTGATGAGGATTCTTCCACCACCAATTTTGAATTCCTGAGAACTGTCTTTCTATTTTTTTTACGCACTTTTACGTCCATGAGATTTTCTATTTACATTCGGCCATGTTGCCAAAAATGAAAATTTATTAGTTGAGAACGAGTCATTTAATAATTGAAATCGAGAAATAATTTTAAAGCACCAGAAATAATTTTAGTTTCAGGAAAGGAGAAGTTAAAACCTTTAGAATTTTTTTCTAATTGAATGAGCTTCTTTTTTTTGCTTAAAATGCAAATTTGAAAATGGAAATTTGAAAGAATTATTTCAAAAGCCAAAAACCAAAATATGAAAAAAGGAATTTTAAATCATTATTTCGTTTTTTAAGAATTCTAATGTATTTTTAAAAGTGATTAAACAGTTTTCAATCTTTAAGAAATAAAACCATTTAATTTTAAATCGAAAATGCAACACATCGGGTTGCCACTCAGCTAGTCTCTTTAATTAAGACTCGAGAGTCAATTTCATTGAATCAGTATAACAATAAAGTTTTATTTATTTTGTATTTGTGTTACATTTTTAAAAAGGATGTTTACCTAAAATGCGGCCCGCTGTAACGTCATCAAAGTGGCCCGTGAAACCATTTGGTTTGGCCAGGCCTGATCTAAGAGATTGAGACGCATTCTTTCGACCCGAAAAGTGTTCGTGGCACGTGTTCCAAGGTAAACAGTTTTAAGGGGACAGTGGACTTTCAAAATTGAGAAATTTGTCCAAAAATTCGATTTTTTTTATTTTGTTGAATTGGGAAACTACGGACGACTGTTTCATTGTGCTGCAAAAAGAATTTTTAATTCCTGTGATTACTTTCCTAGTTATAGGGATTGGTAGTTAATTTAGATATTATGTGGTTAATAATAGCAATAACTTTAAATGTGTTTTTCTCAAAATAAAAATTTTCGTGTCATACGAATATTCAAACTGCTCCGGGCGCATTTCTAATCATCGTATTGCTTTGAAATTTAAGTTTTATATACTTAACTGTATATCAAATAAATCTTATTGAAAATAATGATGCTTCGTAGCTCAGAATTTCTAAATTTTGTACTTGAAAAGACGATTTATAGGTATTTTGCGTCATAAAAAGGGTGTTTTCCCTATTATTATCTTTTTCTCTTTATATTTTTAATGAATGCTTAAAATAAGCGATAAGTTTCATTGTTAGTTCTATAAGGTATCCTGTTAATAAAAATTACCATATTATATGCAAAAGAAATGCGCGTGGAACATTTTTAATGAGGCCAATTTTTGATATAATTAATAATTCATAATTCCTAAATTATTAATATTTCATCTTTAAATTTTAACCACTTTTACATATCTATGATACTAATCACATATTCAAATTTCAAGCAAATCCATTCAAAACAAAAAAAGTTAGGTTTGAAGGTCCACTGTCCCCTTAAGAGCCCTTTGGGTAACGTCTTCATACTGAGAAGAGCCAAAGACAGAAAAATGGGGTATTGGATACGAAAGAAATTTTAATTCTTTTTCAAAATATATCATTCTGCAATCGTTAGAATTATTAATGTTTCAAATATGTTCAATAGGATTCTTTTTTCTTTTAATTAGGAAAACGTTAACAAAAAAAAAACAGAAAAAGAAATGAGCAAATATTTAAAAACTATTTTAAAAATCAGTGAACTGAAGATTCTGGTTATATATTTATTTTGCCTAATAACACAAAAAAAAAATGGTCTCACATTTTACAACTGTTTTTGCGAAATCTCATATAACCGAAACTTCCTTGCAAATATTAAAAAGTATTTCTATTTCACTCAGGTTTTAATAGCGAGCTTATCATTTTAAAAAGAGCATGATTTCAAAATAATAAGCTCCCTATTAAAACATTGATAATTATAAAATGCATTTATTTATATAAAACTTAAATACACTGGTTATCAAAAATTAAGGGAAAGTCACAAAAATAGCGATTACTCAAAAAGTTACACGTAGAGTTTAATGAAACTTATACGCATTATACAACGCATAGGTAGGTATAAAATTGCATAAAAAGAAATCGCCAGACAATTATGGTGTTATAGAAACTAGCATATGTATACAATGAACAAATCGGATGTGTCAGTTTGGTATAGGGAAAGTACCTTTAATATGGCGTATGATCCCCCGAGATGCAATACAGCACATACAGCGATAATGATGTCAATTATGCGATCTATGAGTTTGGTAGGAAGTGAGAGTCATTACTATTGCAAAGCAGTTGAAAGCGTGGCTAGGGTCCTAGGAGGAGGATTGAGAGCAGCTATACGTCGTCCTGAAGCGTCCCAAAGATGCTCGATAGGATTCAGGTCCAATGATCGAGCTGGCCACTCCATGCACTGAATTGTTTCCTGCTCAAGACAAGCATTCACGATGCGAGCCCTGTGCGGTCTCGCGTTATCGTCCTGTAGCACGAAAGCATCACCTATTGCCCCGGCATAAGGGCGCACATAAGCAACAAGGACGTCATCTCTATAGGTGTGAGCATTCACATTTCCACGGGGAAAGGCATGGAGTGTCTGTGCGTCCACCCAAAGAGATACCACCCCAAACACAGACACTGCCTGATCCGTATGCATTTCTATCACGGATGTGTGATGGATGAAAACGAGTTCCAGGTTCTATCAAAATCAAAATACGCCTACTATCGTTTTGGAGGCTAAACCTGGACTCATCCGTAAAGAGAACAGCCCTCCATTGATCACCGTCCAGTGGACATGTTGACGTGCCCACTGCAAACGTTCCCGCCAATGGCGTGACGTGAGCGGGACAAGTGGCTGGTCGAAAATATTATAAACGTGTAATAGAAAATTTAAACATACTTTTGAGATAAACAATGATATAAATTGACTTCAAACTATTAATTTTTATTTTTTTATTTATTTATTAAAATTTTTTTTGGAAATAAAAAATATACCAGTCATTTTACAATGTTTTCTTCTATCTAGAAAAACAAGTGGGAAATACGAAAATTTATAAAACAAAATTCAGGGAGCAATTTATAAGACATTCTTGTATAAATCGTTTGAAATGTTGATCATTCAACCAAGAGTAGAAAGAGTCGCAAAAAGTGATATTAAGGCAGCTATGTACTAAGAAAAAAAATCTTATTTCCCTTTTCCTCTTCTTGCAGACTCTTGTGGTGGGAGGAGTCCAGTTGACAGCTCGAGAATTCCACCCCCCTTAGGATTGACATTTTGAGGGATTGTAATGGCTCTCTCTCTATAGGGGGGTTAAGCGCTGCCCCCAATTCTTTATTTAAAATATATTTTTGTCAACTATTTACAGGTACATAAATGCGGATAATTAAATAAAATTGGTATTGTCAGATAACCCGAACTTTTCTGCAAAGCGCTACAGAATTCATTTTATAAATCTCGTCCACCGAAGGAATTTATGAGCGTTTAAAACACACTCTACCAGATTTTTCCCCGAATAATTTAAACTTTAAAATATTAATTGCATTTTTTTAAAAAAACGAAAAATGTGGACAAATGTAAAATTTCTTTCTCTCTGACGGAATACAATAAAAAAAAAATCTTTGAATCCAAGTCGGCTGTTAACCTTTATAGTCGTGATCCGACAAATCATTATCATGTAGAAGTAATTATAATTGTAGAATCAACTCTTATTTACATCTGGTTTATTAATACATTAAAATCTCGATTAGATAAGTCATTTACAAAGGTTCGTTTCGACGAACGTAAAATCCACCATGAGAGTAGGGCTCATTATTCAAAGTCCGACGAGCTCCCCGTCTCTCCGTAAGCGTGTTGATCCTTCCACAGTCCAAATCTATTCCCTCCTTCGTTACTCGCGTCTGTCTTTTATACCTCCTTCTCTCTCTTTCTCGAACAACCACCGGCCTTTTTCATCCGCACTACGCAGACCACCTATCGTGGATTTCATTGTCCACGGTTCCCACCTCGGATGAAGTGCGCCGCTGTGTTTCCTTAATCATTCTAAATGAGCTGACTACCTCCTATTGTCGAGGGTTTCCAAAGGTGTATGGCTCTCGACACCTGTTTGCGTTTCTTTTGGTGCTTATTGAAGACGCTATTACACACGTTCATCAATTCCACTTAAGAATGGAAGACGAGAGTCTGACATCGGCAATCCGTGGACAAATTTTCTCCATAGGTTAACATAGAGGTGTACGAATCCAATGGGATTAGTACATAGCAGCCTTAAGGAGAGGCAGTTTGGCCGTCCTCAATTAGGTGCTCAAGAGTGTCTCAGATGCTCTTTCGACGTTTCTGGTTACCCAACGAGAGGATGGAATCATCCGTTCCCGGAAGAGAAAATCAAAGGTTTTAAATTTATTAAATTAAATGAAAGACCTAAATAGAACGCACAGCTCCTTAAAATACACAGCAAGAAAATGAATTATTTTAATATATTTTGTTTTCTTTTTTTCAACGTGGATATTAAGCAACTATGTGTTCAGTCATGCTCCGGAAGCACTCTGGACTCGGCCTTAGGTGACCACAGAATTTCGTAAACACAAGAGCATGCGTACTGTTTGTTCCCTGGCAAAGAAGAGCGTGGACTTACCTCCTCCGCACGTCACTGAGCAAGCCCCGAAGGACCCTTCGTTCCAGACGAAGGTAGGCCTGTGACACTGGGATCCGTCTCCCCCGCATACGCCACACTCGTCCACTTTCAAGGTCGATCCCACACGCAGGTCACAACCGATGGGCTGCCAGAGAGACAATCGTAATATAATGGTCAGAGCACGTATATTCATAAACTAGTTGAAAACACGCGCTCCGCTACGGAGTACATTCCGTATATATATATATATATATATATATATATATATATATATATATATATATATATATATATATATATGTATATATATATATATTATATATATATATATATATATATATATATATATATATATATATATTATATATATATATATATATATATATATATATATATATATATATATATATATATATATATATATATATATATATTATATATATTATATATATATATATATATATATATATATATATATATTATATATATTATATATATATATATATATATATATATATAAAAAACAGTTCCGTAACTGACTCACTGACATACAACGCACAGACCAAACCGCTGGACCTAAAGGGATGACATTTTGCATGGCGATTCTTCTTATGGTGTAGGGGTGCGCTAAGAAGAATTTTTAAATTAAATTTTTAAGTTGTTTTTGTAACTTTTTTTAAGTTTGCATTTAAAATAATAATTTGAGGGTTATAAAATTTATATCGCAAGAATGATCATAAAAATTCCTTTAAAATGAAATCTTTTTCGAATCTTTACCTCGATTTTCTGATTTTTGGTGAATTTTTAAAGATTAATTTTTAGAATTTAATTTATTAAAGGCTGATTACGTGATTTCTTTTTCTGGTACGTTAAATAAATTTATCGTCGCTTGCATAACAACTAAATAGACAAAAAGAATTTTTTCTCTTTCTAATGCAGCAGACGATTGGATATTATCCAAAAAAATATCCCTTACGATTTTTTTTTCTAAATATATATATATATACATTTTTACATCAATTGTATACATCGATCGTCACATTTATTATAAATATATATATTTATTTCTTTTAGCATTAATTGCATACATTGACCGTTGTATTTAATTTGAATGTACTCCGTAGCGAAGCGCGGGTTTTCAGCTAGTATATATATATATATATATATATATATATATATATATATATATATATAACAATCGTAACGGATATTTTTATAGACAAAATAATGTAGAAGAAAATATTCAAATTAAATACAATGGGCAGTGTATGCGATTAATTTGCATATTTAATATCTATAAGACATACTCATTTGAATTCAATTCTTAAAAAACTTCAATCTCAATGAGTCTAGTGGTTCAATGTTATCTTTTACCGTATTTCAATTTTTTTTTTGTCAATTTTTCTCGTCGTTATGCACGTGACGCAACATTAATTTAAGTATTCAAAAAAGAAAAGAAATCACGTGATCGACATTTAGTAAATTGCATTCTAAAAGTTAATCTTTTAAAAATTCACCTAAAATCAGAAAAGGGAGGAAAAGATTCGAAACAGATTTCATTTTAAAGGAATTTTTAGGATCTTTCTCGTGATATAAATCGTATAAACCTCAATTATTATTTTAAATGCAAACTTTAAAGAATGTTACAAAAACTGCGTAAAAATTTAATTAGAAAATATCTAAGAAACTTTTTTCAAAAATATTTCTGAGTGCACCCCTACACTATAAGAGAAATCGCCATTTCAGCCCTTTGGGTCCAGCGGTTTGCCCTGTGCGTTATCTGACAGTCAGTCACGAAACTGCTTTATATATGTAGATGACTTACACTAACCAATTCATTCTCTAAATGACTGAACAGATAGCAAACGTATTTTG
>OU015496.1:2332044-2409544 GCA_907164885.2 Dolomedes plantarius
AAGACTGTCTCCGCACTGTTACTACCCTTCCTTGGCCTGCCCGATCCCCAGATTTGTCTCCAATCGAGCATATCTGGGATCATTTGGGACGACGAGTTGGGCATCCCACGAGTTTGAACGAACTAGAGGCAAGGTGACAGCAAATATGGAACGAAATGTCTCAAGACATCATACAGAACTTGTATGACTCAATACCCGATCGTATCGCATCGTGCATTCGAGCTAGAGGGGGTCCAACGGAGTATTAACTCCTCCGTTCTTTTACCTTTTTCTCTGTAATAAATTATCCTTTTTCTTTGATTTTCTTATCATTTACTTATATCAAAGTAGTCATTACGTATGTAAAATTTCGTTTCATTTTGACGACTCCTTCTTGGTACGCTAATTTTTTTGTCCATGAGTATATATATATATAAATATATATATATATATATATATATATATATATATATATATATATATATATATATATATATATATATATATATATATATATATATATATATATATATATATATATATATATATATATATATATATATACTGCTGGCCACTATAAATGCAACAGCCTGAAGAAAAAATGCAAATAACATGAAATTTACAACATGCATTAGCAGAGGTGAGATACGCAAATGATTAGAATTTCAGCGCAGACGCACATCACGCGCGCCTGTGGCGCCACTTCAAAGCGCTATTTAAGGCTTGGAGATTTCGACGATTTCAAGTTCGGCAATTGTGTTTTTCTTGTGTTTTTTTCAAAAAAAAAACGATCAATTATGCCTCGTCGAAAACAGCGATCATCTTTTGATCAAGTATCCGAGTTCGACAGAGGAAGGATAGTGGCCTACCGAGATTGCGGATTATCTTTCAGGGAAATCGGTAGTCGTGTTGGACGAAACCAAACAACTGTAATGCGGATATGTGATCGTTGGATGCAGGAGGGTACGACGGACCGGCGTGTTCGATCGCATTCACCTCAGCGCACCACTTCACGTGATGACAGGCAAATTGTGCGCATGGCAGTGACGGATCTCTCAGTCACATCACGAACCATAGCACAGCACATGCAGTCTGTAACGCATCATCCAGTGTCTGCGCGTACCATTCGACGCCGTTTACAACAGAGTGGTCTGTCCGCAAGACGTCCATTGCTTAGTCTACCCTTGACGCAGAACCACTGACGTCTCCGCCGCCAATGGTGCGATGACAGAAGGATGTGGACGGCAGAATGGAATGAAGTTGTCTTTACTGGCGAGTCACGCTTCTGTCTGCAACACCACGATGGTCGCATTCGAGTCTGGAGACACCGTGAAGAGAGGATGCTGAACAGCTGCTTTATGTACCGCCACACTGGTCCTGCACCGGGTATTATGGTATGGGGTGGTATTGGATATCACTCTCGCACACCTCTAGTACGCATTGCCGGTACTTTAAACAGCCAGCGCTACATCTCCGAGGTGTTGGAGCCAGTTGTCCTTCCTTACTGTCAGGGCTTTCCCACAGCCATATTTCAACAGGATAATGCGCGACCACACGTGGCACGCATTGTCCAACGGTTCTTCGCTAGATTGAATTGCTTCCCTGGCCGCCTCGCTCTCCGGATCTTTCGCCGATAGAAAACATGTGGTCCATGGTTGCTCTACGATTGACCCAGATTCCATCCCCAGCTGTCACAGCAGATCAACTTTGGCAACGTGTGGAAGCTGCTTGGTCTGCTGTACCCCAAGAACTCATCCAAAGTCTCTTTGAATCATGCCGAGGCGTGTGGCAGTGGTGATGTCCAACAATGGCGGCTACTCTGGCTACTGATTTTGGCAGGAACCACACTTCACAGAAGTCTAAAAATTTAATCATTTGATGCTTAGTCAACATGTTATCTACAAAATAAATTTTGTTGTGATATTCTTGTCTTTCTTTGTGTTGCAATTTGGGTGGCCAGCAGTGTATATATATATATATATATATATATATATATATATATATATATATATATATATATATATATATATATATATATATATATATATATATATATTTATTTATTTATTTATTTATTTATTTATTTATATATATGTGTGTGTGTGTATGTGTGTGTGTGTGTGTTTGTGTGTGTGTATATATGCTGGTTCTTTAAGCCACCAAGGGTTCTTAGAAGAATTTTAACACCTGCAAGTATGTTTTGATATTTTAGGCATTGTAAAACGTAGTGAAAAGGATAAGAAATAAGAAAAGGGTCAGCTATAAAAATTGTATACGCAGAGGAAGGGTAGATTCCGGATTTCGCCGGTTATAGTGGTCAGCATAAGAAAAGGCCTTTTACATAAGTTTAAAAGATTGTTAGAAAAGAAAACGTACGCAATAAAAATATATTTATGGTCAAGAGGGGAAAAGTTTAGAAATAGCCGCCGCTCCCATATAAAAGCCCCATAAGAAAGGCTCAGTAGTAAAGTTAGAATCGCGGTTAGTTAAAAGGCCCCATAATAAAAGAGTATTGTACGAGGGTCAGTCGAAAAAAAGCCCCTTAGAATAAGGATTATATTGAAAGGAATTTACGCAACGGTAGAAGTATTGTCGGGTCATGGTAAGGAAAAAATGTTATAAAACTGACCAGGTGTTAGAAAATAAAATATGAGAAAAATATAGGAAGGAAAAGGGGGAAATGTGAAAGATAAGTACAGGTCCCATGAGAAGTGTGATTTTAATAAAAGGAAAATATTATAGCCACTAGAAAAAGGTTTTAATACGTAGGTGGAGTTCATATGGAGAAGAAAATATTATGATTGGAAGGTAGAAACATATATGCAAAAAGTTGAGATGAATATTAAGAGATAGAAATGAGATTTTTAGATATAGACGGAGTTCAGAGATTTGGGAGAGAGAGAGAGGTGTGCAGAGGGCGAATAGCCTACGGTCTTGCCCTGTGGTGAGACTTTCGAGTCCACACTGCAACTATATTGAAGCCGCGATGTCATCGGAGCGAAGCCGAATTTGGGATAAGTCAGTCTTTACTTTTCGGTTGAAGGACAGTACAGTAGTATTTTTTAATTTAAAATTAAATTAAATATCCCTTAAATGATACATACCTTTCTATGTTAATCCGGTGAGGACCCAACTTGTTATTTGAAAAAATATTAATCATTTTAGCACACTATTAATTATTCATGTAGCTATGAGAAGAATAATAATTTTAATACTGTATAATTTATCTGTCTATTTGTGTAATAAATATTTTGTTGTTAATTTGTAAATATTGGTCCTCATCATTTATAAAACATTTAAGTCCTGTTTTTCTTTTCCACAGAGTTTACATGCTGGGTTAAAACGAACCTGGGTAATCAGTAATCAGTAACCAAACCCTGTTAATATTTTAAAACCTTTAATCGGCCTATTTCCACCCAGCATATATATATATATATATATATATATATATATATATATATATATATATATATATATATATATATATATATATATATATATATATACATATATATATATATATATACATATATATATATATATATATATATATATATATATATATATATATATATATATATATATATATATATATATATATATATATATATACACACATATATATATATATATATATATATATATATATATATATATACATATATATATATATATATATATATATATATATATATATATATATATATATATACATATATATATATATATATATATATATATATATATATACATATATATATATATATATATATATATATATATATACATATATATATATATATATATATATATATATATGACAGGCGTGTGGTTTGCATTAGCAGTCATCATGTTAATACTGGTGGCGAGTGGTAAGTAGTCTAAATCCAATTAATAAACATAGTTCAAGCTTTTCCAATTTATTTCATTTTCCAGCAACCACTGATCCAAGTAACGCATATTTGAGCTCTCGCCATTTTCAAATTAGGGACCCAGCTGACACGCGTCCACTAGCAATGAATTAAATCCCGCCGTCTGATTACACGCTATTGTTTTTCTCCATCCAAAGCCACCGCGCATGCCTACATGGTCTGTGACGCATACACCGGAGTTGGACCATAGGCGTGACCACAGATGTCAATCACTCCAAAGGGAAATTCCCCGATATTCCCCGATATCTCTCGATGTATTTCGAACCAAGATATGAGAATAGTGGCGAATTACGCCACGACAATAAATTAATTACTAAGCCCCCTTTAAATTTAGAATAATTATTTCGTTCCCGCTTAAGTCCGACAACTTTCCCCCCTCCCCTTGAAGGCGTGCACACAAGGAGTAGCTAATTCCCTGTGGCAACAACCCCTACGATAAAAAAAACATTACATCAGTAGACTGGAAAACATGCTGAGTAGGGACGTCTCTCTACACAACAGGTTCCAGTGAAAAACCCCTTAATTACAAATCAACCGTTCCCTTAACAACCCCTGGATTGATTCTTTCTGTTCTGTAAGACTTGGAGCAGTGGTTTAAAAATACACAGTTTACAATTTTTCAAGTTACACAAAATTTCTTGAGTTGTACAATTTTATATCACTGATGACTTAAGGCAAAAAGGAAAATATTACAGCATTATCTCAAAATATATCACTATAAATTCAAAATATCACTTTAATTATACCAATATATAATCTCAATAGGACATCACCTGAAAAACAATGTCACTTCAAAAACTCACCTAGGAACAAATTAATTGAAAATCACAAAATAACTATTACTCATTAACGTGGAATGTTAGTAGCATTTTACAATCTAAAGTCCAGGCTTGAATACTTTCATCAGCCTCGTTGAGTGGTAATGTAATCAACAGTCTTGTATGCTGTCCACTCATCTTATAATTTTATAACAGTTCCAGTTTAAAATTCTACAAGTATGACTTTATTTACACAGATTATGGTAATGTGAAAATGGAGGTACATGAAAAAAATATTTAAATATATGAAAGACAAAACTAAATGCGGTCGACCGGCTTGTTTGGAGGCCTCCTTGACATGGTTGACCCTGTAAAATACTCAGAGACACAACATATTAATAATTGAAAAAAAATATAAATATTGATCAATTTCCCATGGGATTATTTTTCTCGTATCTTGTACTTGCCGAACGACACAAATGTATTTTGACATCAATTACAATACAGTTTATCTTTTTATAGCTCTGTTATACCTTCGACTTACTTATGAAATACAAACATATGAAATTACACATGAAATTCAAAATTCTCTACATATTATTTACACTTCAAAATTTTTCCATAACACAAAAATCTGATTCAAATTTATCACAATTCAAAGTTATCAAACATTTTATAATTTACACTTCATTCACCTTAATATTTCACAATGATAGATTCATTATGTAAAACGATTCACTTTTGGTACTGGTGTACCATTCCTTCATCTGTGTACATTCTGTTTAATTCAAGGTGTATGTTTTTTGTTTGTGTGTATTTGTGTAGTTGAGTGAACAAGTGCATGGTTGGGTCAGAGGAGAGCAGGTTCAACAAATTCCCACAGTCTTAACCACAACCGACAACTCTAAACAAAATTCAGAGTGAAAATTGGTGCGTATAGTGCACGACACTGAAACTCTAGGTTGGGAAAGGCTCAAAAGAGATCAGTACACAACGTTTAACCACATAAGTGGAGTCAAGAGGGTGTTAGGCACCCAACATATAAAATCAATTAAGAGATGGATCTCTGGGATAGGCAATTTGGTCATATTCGGGAAAATGTAGATACAGCTCCACACATTAATGTAACAAAACATTGCAAAGATGGTAACAAAATTTTCAAAATAATTTAGGTTTAGCCACAGTTCTTTCATAAGTTATTAAATTTCAATTCAAAAATACATAATTATTAACATCCAATAAATTCAATACAAATCATCTTCTAGTTTACTTTCACAATATTACTTCATCAGTTCCAATGTTATTATTTTATTTACTCATTAACAATCATAACTTTATAATTTCAATTTTTTACTTGTAACTCGTATCAACATTTTATCTTAATTTCCCCCCCCCTCCCCAAAATTGTGGATGAAACAACATTATTGTAATTTAAACTCACTATATGGATGAAAATGCCTTAATCTAGTTGAGTGCACAATTTCACTCTTTTTTCCAGTGTATTAATGAAATTGTATGATATTATGAAATCGTATGATATTGAATTGTATATATTATTATATTAATTAATGGTTTGGTTTATCAATTTCGAAATTAACATTAGAAATCTGGCTTAAAATTTTATAAGGGCCTGAATAGGGTGGATCTAATTTTCTTGAATTTGGGTATTTGAATTCTTCGTACATCACTAAGTCACCAATTTTGAAGTTTGACTGTATAAAATTTCTATCATATCTTTGTTTATTAATTTTATGGTGCTGAATTGTTCTTTGCACTGCAATCTTTCTTGCTTCTTCAACTGGCGGATAATGTAATGAAGTTATTTTAGGTAATGGTGAGTTATATGGCAAATTTCCAAATAGGAGGTAATTCGGGGAAAATCCAGTTACTCTATGGGGTTGATTATTATATTCGGAAGTCACTTGTTCTAAAATTTTTGTCCATGGAATTTTTTTCGAAGAATTATTAACTTTACACCTTAATTTGGATACAATCGTTTGATTACATCTCTCATTTTTGCCATTACACTGGGGTCTGTGGGCTGAAGTAAGTAGTTGTCTCGTATTGTGATGTTTTAAGAATTTCTTAAACCTTGAGGAAGTAAATGCAGCATTTCTGTCACTTAATATTTGTTTCGGAACTTTAATTTTGAAAATTTGTTTTAAACAGTTTGTGTATGTCTCACTTGTCACACTTTTTGAAGGAAAAGTCCAAATATATCTTGTTGCATGATCAATCACCAGATGAAGATATTTTTTTGTCGAATTATAATAGTTAAAACCTCCAACTGTATCAACTGAGATTAGGTCAAATGGTTCATAAGCAATTGGCACTTGTTCCATCAGTCCATACTTTCTCTGAGTCGATTTCTTGTTTTTCTGACATGTTTCACAACAACGAACAAAATTTGAAATGTCTAATATTATGTCTTGCCAATAGTAAATAGGGGAAATTAATTGTAACATCTTTCTCACACCTGGGTGGCCAAATTTTTCATGTGCAGCGGTTATTAATTTTAGTCTTAATGATGGCGGGACTACAATTTTGATTAGATTTTTCTTTTTTACTGTTAGAACTCCACTATATTTTTTGTACTTTACATTATTAACATTATCGTTTAATTGTGCCTGAATAATTTCATCTGTGGTTAGAAAATAAGAATATTGTGATACAAAGTGGCTTATTGGGTTCCTTGATAGCATATCAGCTTCATAATTATATTTACCTTTAATGTGCACTATTTCATAATCATACATGGAAAGTTTTAAAGACCATCTAAACAGTCGTCCAGTTAAATGTTTAATATTTTTGAGCCATTGTAAGGCTGAATGATCCGAATGTATTGTGAATTTTTTCCCATGTAAGTAACAATGGAAACGGTCAATAGAATCAACAATCGCCAAGCATTCAAGCTCAGTGACAGCATAGTTTCTTTCGTGTTTTTTCAGTTGTCTTGAGTGAAAAGCTATTGGGTGTAGTTGGCCATTAGGGTGCTTTTGCTTTAGGACAGCAGCAACTGCTTCTTGACTTGCGTCGACAAAAAGGTGGCATGGGTAATTTGGGTTAAAAAGGGTTAAAATCGGTTTTGATATGAGTTCATCTTTTAGTCTTTGGTAGGAATTTTGACATTCTTGGGACCAATCCCATTTTACATCCTTTCTAAGTAATTTGTTTAATGGAAGTCTCAATTTTGCATAGTCTTGTATAAACTTCTGATAGACATTTATGGATCCCAAAAATCTCTGCAATTCTTTAACATTTTTGGGTGGTAGTAATTTTTTTATTGTTTCAATGTTTACATTATGAGGTGAATATTGTCCTTTAGAAATCTCATATCCTAAAAATTTTATTTCTTTCTTAGCAAATTGGCATTTTGATTGGTTTAATTTGATATTTTCCTTTTCACAAATTTTAAAAATTTCTTCTAAATGTTTCATATGTTCATTAAAGGTTTGTGAAAATATTATTATATCATCAAAATAGTTCAAAGCATAATTGATTTGGTATTTATTTAGAATTTGCCTAATTGCTCTCTGGAAGACACTTGGTGCATTTTTCCAACCAAACGGTAGTCTTGTCCATTCATAAAGTCCAAAGTTTGTTGTGAATGCCAATTTTTCAGTGTCACGGTCATGTATTTCTATGTGCCAATACCCTGAAGTTAGATCTAATGTTGAAAAAAATTTGGCATGGGCTAGTTGATCTAATAAGTCATCAATTCGTGGAATAGGTTCAGAATCAGTTTTAGTAATTACATTTAATTTTCTGTAGTCTATGCATAGCCTAGTTTTTCCTTGGCCTTTTTCATTGCTAATGTTACTGGGGCGCTAAATGGAGAATGTGAGGGCTTTATAAAACCTGCTTTTAACAATTCGTCTATTTGTTTTTTTATTTCAGCATTTTCAGTTTGAGATGTGCGATATGGTCGTTGTGCAATTGGGAGCTCTGAAGTTAAGTGTATTTTTTGGGGTTCTAATTTTATTTTTCCAACGTCATATTTATTTTTTGAAAAGATATGGTCGAAAGTTTCTAGAATGTTTTCTAAATGGGGCCAGTCCTCGGGTATTTGCCCTGGTGTTTGGAAGTCCAAGGCATCACCGGGCTCTTTAAATAGAGTTTTCAGTGTATCATCGGGGATACCTGATATCTCCTTTAAATTTTGAACATTATAATTAGTATTTGCTATTTTGTTTGAACTCTCATAATTTATAACTGGATTTCTCATTCTTTGGTTATTATCAACATTTAGGGTTTCAATGTCATTGGAAGAAACATTATACACATTATCTTTCACAGCATTATTGTAAACAGTCCTTTCATAGTACTCAGGGGAGTGATCACATCTTAAATAGTTTCTTTTTACAAAATTTCTACCTTTATGATACCTTCTGTTATTATTTTCAGCCCGATAGTTAAAATATTTTCTACCTTCATATACACTTTTGTTTACATTTCTAAAGTTACACATATTTTTGTTTTCATAATACCTTTTACCATTATACATGTTTTCACAATAATTTTTACAATTTTCTCTTTGAACATTCAATGCATATGGATTAACAAAATTATTATTATTATTACATAGTATTATCTCTTTATTACATTGGAACACCTTTAATTTTCTTAAATTTATTTCGAGACGAAAAAGTCTCATATGTTCTAAACTTAGCAATACATAAGGTAGGTCACTCTCAATGACCCACATTTCAATTTCTCTAGTTAATTTGCCAATTGTTACATTTGTTTTAATTATTTTTGTTACAGGTACTTGACCATCAGTTTGATTTATTACCATATTTTTCAAATTTAATGTTTTAAAACATTTTACCTCATTAAGTAATGATTGTGAAATTATTGAAATTGTACTACCGGTGTCTAATAAGAATTGAAATGTTTGTTCACTCACCCGAGCTTGGATCGTAAGTCATCTGTTATTTGCATAGTATCCTCTATGGTTATTTTGGTGTCTTCTGTTATCTTCTGCACTTTGATAGTGTCTCTGTTCATCATATCTTGACGTATTGCTGTATTCATTTTGTCTTCTGGGTTGATCATAATTAATCCACCTTCTTCTGTAGTGTGGCTCCGAATTTCTGCGCTCTGTCTCACTGTCACCGAAGTTTCGACGATCGCCGGCGATGAAATCTGTTCTTCTTTCCGGAGCGATACGCGGTGCGGACCGAGGTACCGGCAAATGTAATTTTTTCGCTTTTTCCAGCCATTCGAAAGGGGTTCGTATCTCTTGCAACGAGAGCAAAGTTCGTATGTTTCTTGGAGCGTCTAATGACAGTGTCTCTATGATTTCACTGTCTGTTTTATGAAGTTCTTTTCCCAGTTCTAGTTTTTCCTTGAAATACTGAAAAAGGTCATCATTGTCATTTAATTTTAGTGTCCTAAACCTTGTTATGATTTCTTCTCTGCTCTTTGAAAAAATGGACAGCAGTTGTTTTTTAATATTAATGTAATCTTCTTTATATAGTTCCGTGGATATTATTACTTCTTGAATATCTTGACTTACGTAGCGCATTAAATTTTCTTTTTTCCATTTCTCATTTAATTCAAACGTGCTGCAACTCTCTTCAAACAACTGGAACCATTGAAAAATATTTTTGATACTTCTGTTATCGAATTGTGGTATTGGTAATGTTATTTCAGGCATGTTTTTTCTTTCGAACGGTTTTTCTTTCAATATTGCTTCTTGAATTTTTCCTGTGCAGCCTGGTATGTTTTTTAAGATAGGTTTCTTGTCATCATTCGCTTGATCGACATTTTCATTTCCGGTGTTCATTTGTTCTTGAATCCAATTGTCATCGAGTATGATTTCGTGGAATTTTCACTTCAGTCTTCGATGCCATGGTGTATTATTATTATTATTATTATTATTTTTAATTTATCGTCGTTTCATAAATTTTCGCACTGTCGTGCTAATCCAAAAGTGAGGCGGGTTTTTTTTTCTGCGTAGTTTTTTTTAATCCTGCGCGGCTCTTGACAGGCGTGTGGTTTGCATTAGCAGTCATCATGTTAATACTGGTGGCGAGTGGTAAGTAGTCTAAATCCAATTAATAAACATAGTTCAAGCTTTTCCAATTTATTTCATTTTCCAGCAACCACTGATCCAAGTAACGCATATTTGAGCTCTCGCCATTTTCAAATTAGGGACCCAGCTGACACGCGTCCACTAGCAATGAATTAAATCCCGCCGTCTGATTACACGCTATTGTTTTTCTCCATCCAAAGCCACCGCGCATGCCTACATGGTCTGTGACGCATACACCGGAGTTGGACCATAGGCGTGACCACAGATGTCAATCACTCCAAAGGGAAATTCCCCGATATTCCCCGATATCTCTCGATGTATTTCGAACCAAGATATGAGAATAGTGGCGAATTACGCCACGACAATAAATTAATTACTAAGCCCCCTTTAAATTTAGAATAATTATTTCGTTCCCGCTTAAGTCCGACATATATATATATATATATATATATATATATATATATATATATATATATATATATATATATATATATATATATATATATATATATATATACAGTGGACCCTCGTTAATTCAAACTCAAAGGTTCTCGTAAAAAAGTTCGAATTATCCTATGTTAAGAGAAAATATATAACTTTAAAAGTGTATCACTGAAGCAGAAAAATCTCCTAGTATGTATAACCCCAGAAAATATATTATGCTATGTTATCTAAAATTAACATATTAAAAAGCAATACAGGATTGCCTTAATCATAAAATGAAGCAGAAGATATGCAGCAGAAAGTAAACTTTAATTAAAAATACGAATTACACTTTGGGGAAAAACTGTAAAGTGGATGTTTGGTTTTGTTTATGATGCCTACATTGTTCAGCCAACTTCTCGATTTGAAGTAAACATTTCAATTCATTTTCGGAGGAAGGTTCCATCTGAATAAATGCTTTCAGAGTTTTAATAGAGTCCATTATGGCTTTGTCCATTATGGCCGCATTAAAAATATCTTTAGGCAGGTAAGTAGAGAAAAGCCGTGGTAGTTTCCTACCGAAATTAGTGCATACGTCTTCGTTTACATCAGAACTTTGGCCACATACAGTTTGATAAGAAATATTGTGCCTTGACTTAAATAGAGAAAGCCATCCATCACTGCATTTAAAATCGTCAATAACCATTCGACTTGCCAATTCCTCAGCCTTCGTCAGCACTAGGGTTACATTTATCGAAAATTTCGAGATCTAACATCCTGGAACCATAGCATTAGAGCTTTATCTAGATATTCTTGGGATGCATTTCTCATGCGTTTCCATCTTCTAGCAAATTTTGATTTTTCCCATGAATCTAAAATTGATTCCTTGTTTTTCAAATAAGTTGACAAGATATTTTTTTAATTCCATAGTCAGCTGCTAACTTTGTTTTACATTCCCCATTCTCTACTCTCTTTAAAATTTCTACCTTTGTCTCCAAAATTAGGGTTTTGTACTT
The DNA here is from genome assembly GCA_907164885.2 of Dolomedes plantarius. Lineage (NCBI taxonomy): Eukaryota > Metazoa > Arthropoda > Arachnida > Araneae > Dolomedidae > Dolomedes > Dolomedes plantarius. The sequence continues at coordinate 2,344,190 of OU015496.1, forward strand.
TCCACACGTAGACATCCTGAATTTTTACACTTTCACATCACACACTGAGGAAGAAAAACTAGATCACATTAACTTGTCTGCATTGCAAGCATAACTGACGTAGCTCACTAGAATCTGTAGTAAAGACTGGTTTTTCTGAAATTCTAAGAAAATCGATACAAATAACGGAAAATCGCTTTGTCCGTTAAGCACTGATAAGGCCAATAGCCACTAACGTTTAGCGGACTTGCAATAGTCTAGGAATGTGGGCATGTGCCTCTTTACATAGAAAAAAAATACAGGTGATTTTGACACACAAGATAATAAATACAGCGTGTAGTTTCTCCTTTAATTGATAAAAAAGAAATTTTTTTTTGTCAAATTTCTAGTTCGAATTAACCGAATTGATAAAAATTTAGTTCGAATTAATGAGATATTTTTAACATTAACTCCAATACAAGTTTTTTTGGGCCTTTGGATTAGTTCGAATTAACTGAAAGTTCGAATTAACCGAGTTCGAATTAACGAGCGTCTACTGTATATATATATATATATATATATATATATATATATATATATATATAAAACAGTTCCGTAACTGACTCACTGACATACAACGCACATACAAAACAACTGGACCTAAAGGGCTGAAATTTTGCACGGCGATTCTTCTTATGGTGTAGGGGTGCACTAAGGAAGATTTAAAAAAATTCTTCTTAGATTTTTAAAAATTAAATTTTTAAGCCGTTTTAGTAACTTTTTTTTAAGTTTGCATTTAAAATAAAAATTTGAAGGTTATGAAATTTATATCACGAGAAAGATCATAAAAATTCCTTTAAAATGAAATCTTTTTCGAACCTTTACCTTGATTTTCTGATTTTTGGTGAATTTTTAAAGATTAATTTTTAGAATTTAATTTATTAAATGATGATCACGTGATTTCTTTTTCTGGTACTTTAAATAAATTTATCGTCACGTGCATAACAACTAAGGGCCTGTTCACATAAGAGTCCGTTGTGTAGCGTTAAGGGAAACATGACGTTGAGACGAAAATAAACCAGTCATAGGCGTTAAAAATTTCATTGCTAATTGTTTGGAGGCCTATGATTGGTTTATTTTCGTCTCAACGTCATCTTTTCCTTAACGCAACGCAACGGACTCCTATGTGAACAGGCCCAAAATAGACAAAAAAAATATTTTTTTTCTAATGCAGCAGACGATTGGATATTATCTAAAAAAAAATAAATATCCCTTACGATTTTTTATATACATATATATATATATATATATATATATATATATATATATATATATTAGACAAAGTTGTAAGGGAAAAACCAGTATAAGCCATAAACCACTACAGCCAGGAACCAAAAAAATGAAAAGATATTTTTAAAAAATTAACTTTAATTATTTACTAACGTAATATTAATTTGAATATTATTTTAGGAATATTATTTGAAAAAAATTTTAATATTATATTTAAAAAAACATTCTTTACTTAAAATCCTTTTTTTATTTTTGTATTTTTATTTCATCTCTTAACTTCTCTCTTTTAAAAAACTAACTTTAATTAATAACTAACGTAATATTAATTTGAATACTATTTTAGGTGCTTAAAATAATTAAAAAAAACATTCTTTACTTAAAATCCTATTCTTATTTTTGAATAAAAATACGGTCTCAAGCACACCTCTTTCTTTTAAAAAATTAACTTTAATTAATAACTAACGGAATATTAATTTGAATACTATTTTAGGTGCTTAAAATAATTAAAAAAAACATTCTTTACTTAAAATCCTTTTTTATTTTTGAATAAAACTACGGTCTCAAACACACCTCTTTCTTTTAAAAAATTAACTTTAATTAATAAATAACGTAATATTACTTTGAATATTATTTTAGGTGCTTAAAATAATTTTTAAAAAATTCTTTACTTAAAATCCTTTTTTATTTTTGTATTTTTATTTCATCTCTTATTCTAATTTTGGGATACCAATGTGTATCTATACTTCTATAATAATATATAAAGAGAGAGAGCAGATTTTGTATGTGGAGGGTAATGTACAACTTTTGTACATTAAAATGTACATTACATCTTTTCCTTTGTCAACCGCAGTCAAGTAACCATAGCAACACCCTTTAGCTTACGGGGTCCGTTTTTCGAAATCGCTCTTTACAACGGGAAAATGTTATCTACTTCCTATCCCCATTTTACGCGGGGGACATTAAGCGTGGGGGTCAGGGGAAAGAGTGGTTAATTGCTTTCTTATTGCTTTCTTACTATTGAAGAAGAATTTCAATAGTAGTTCATCGGCTCTCCGTGCCTCTTTCATTTCTCAAAAGGCTGAAAATGGATGAACCGCGGGTGAACCGCCCTTCTGATGTCTCTCGCCTGAAAGGAAATAGCCTCTAGCTAGAACGACAAAAGATTATTATTCAGTCCTTTTCGGCAAGATTCACCCTCCGTTCCCAGAATGTCACCCAATTGTTCTTTGGGGGCAAAGACGTTAGAAAAGTCACAACGAAGTGGAATTCGAGACTATATCTCTGCCGACATCACACCGTATTTTTCGAGAGTATGTGTTTCGGATATATGCTATCCCACCCCGTAAGGAAAAGGTTTAATATTTTTAAGATTCAAGTACAGGAGGTATTGATAAATACAAAAAGGATTTTTCAAACTGGCAACGTTAAAGGGTTTATTGAAGAAAACTACATTTGGAACTACGCTTTTTATTGGACATTTAAGGTAAAAACAGATTTACAATTTATTGGCTATCAACTGGAAATTTATTGGTATAATATTTTGTTCAACCCGGACAAAGTCGGGACGGGCCGCTAGTATATATATATATATATATATATATATATATATATATATATATATATATATATATATATATATATATATATATATATATATATATATATATATATATATATATATATATATATTTTACATCAATTGTATACATTGATCGTCGCATTTATTATAAATATATATATATATTTTTTTGGCATTAATTGCATACATTGACCGTTGTATTTAATTTAAATGTACTCCGTAGCGAAGCGCGGGTTTTCAGCTAGTATATATATATATATATATATATATATATATATATATATATATATATAAATCTTTTAAGAAGCGAGAAATAACTTTTATTTGACTCTTCAGCTAACAGAGATGAGCTAAAAGAAGACACTCTGATCAGGGTTACTCCTTGAAAGAAAAACTTTTAAAATGCATCGTCACTTTAATACTGATCGTCTTCTCGAAACGTCTTTACAAAATGTCGCACCCTTTAAAAGATTTCAAAATATCTCAGTTTCTCTACCTTTCATAAAAACAAAGCGTCTGATAGTTCAGTTTTTGATTTTTGAAATGACTCGAGCTTTTAAGAAAATCGGGTAATGCTAAGTCATACCATAATAGGTGATGGCCAGAAATTGGGCTCTGTTATCCAAATGGGATAGGGAAAAATATCGTAAAATACCACCTCATTGGAAACTGTGTCTAAATATATCAAACTAGCTGAATAACCGTACTTCGCTACGGAGTACATTCACGTTAAATACAACAGTCAATGTATGCAATTAATGTGTATGTTTAATATCCATAAGCATACTAATTTGAATTGAATTCTTTAAAAACTTCCATCTCATTGAGTCTAGTGGTTCAATTTTATCTTTTACCGTATTTTAAAATTTTTGCTCGTGGCGCAGCATTAATTTAAGTATCACAAAAAGAAAACAAACCACGTGATCAGCATTTTATAAATTAAATTCTAAAAATTAATCTTTTAAAAATTCACCAAAATTCAGACAATGGAGGTAAAGATTCGAAAACGACTTCATTTTAAAGGAATTTTTAGGATCTTTCTCGTGATATAAATTTTATAACCCTCTGATTATTATTTCATATGCAAACTTTAAAGCAGGGGTTCTCAACCTTTCAGGCTCTGTGCCCCCCTTTGAACACTGATGTGAGGTCACGCCTCCCCCCACACACCACCATATGTGGTCAATACAAGTAGTACAATCGGAATTTGAAACTGAAGCTGGTTATTAAATGAAATTATAGAATAGATAATTTCATACACAAAATTTAATATTTCTACTCATTTCTTTATTTGGAACATATTATTATTAGAACATATGAAATCAAAGAATTAAATACAGATCAAATATATTTGAGTTAATCAAGGATCTAGGTGAGGTTGGCATGCAATACCAGTCACTTTCACAACATTAATGAGAGGGGTGGCACTGTTTGTCCTTGACAAGTTTTTGAATATTAGGTTATAACTGTGACAAAGCACACCTCAGGTCACTTTCAACGTCCAGCTTTGCTCGATATTTTCACTTTATGTATGCTAATGCTGAAAATCCAGATTCACAGAGATATGTGGATGAAAACTGCACTAACAACCTCAAAGCTTCCAAAGAAACTTCTGGGTAAACAGGAAAATAGCGCAACCAAAAATTTTCAACATCCATGTTTTCGAATTTCGCGTATATTTGAGAATCACATTTTAGGTCAATTGCCTGTTCCAAAATATGATCAAGATATATTCCACATCTATTTCAAAAGGATCTCTTGTCAACTTAAACTCCCAGTTCTCTGAACTAATATCTGGAAAATAATCTGCAATTTTATTTTCCAATGCCACCAAATGCCCTGTTATAAGGTCCTTCAATTCATTTATCTGTTGCAATGGGAGATTTTTTTATCATCGAGGAGGTCGTTCAATCTTGGAAAGGATGAAAAGTTTGGCTCTAAATTCTGAAAACGGTGTTGCCAAAGAGTTATATTTTCTGTGAAACTTTTAACTTCATCATAAGTCTTCAGAATGTTTTTCTGACATTGTAGCTACAACAATTATCGTGTGCGACAATTATTGTGTTCGTGTTCGTATGTCGAAATTACGTTACGGTTACATTGTGACCGCAAAATTCAGTACAGTGAATTACAGTTAGTTTTACTTTTTATTTTTTTAACTCACGCCTCCCTTGAAATTCTTCTACGCCTCCCCAAGGGGGCGCGCCCCCCAGGTTGAGAACCGCTGCTTTAAAGAATGTTACAAAAACAGCTTAAAAATTTAATTTTTTAAAAAATCTAAGCAGGATTTTTCAAAAATCTTTCTCAGTGCACCCCTACACTATAAGAAGAATCGCCATGCAAAATGTCAGTCCTTTAGGTCAAGTGGTTTGGTTTGTGTATTATCTGTCAGTCAGTCAGTCAGTCAGTCAGTTACGGAACTGTTTCATATATATAGATTAAATTTCATCACGGAGCCTTTAACAGCCTATGAGTAGAAAAAAAAGGAGTCTATAGCATCCGACCTTAGCTTCCGGTGAGTGCATGTGTGATTTCCCCTCCAACTTACTGATGGTTTACATCAGTGCTTTACCACTGTACCGTGGCACACTAGTGTACTGCGAAATGATCTTGACTGTGCACCCCTACACTATAAGAAGAATCGCCATGCAAAATGTCAGTCCTTTAGGTCAAGTGGTTTGGTTTGTGTGTTATCTGTCAGTCAGTCAGTCAGTCAGTCAGTTACGGAACTGTTTCATATATATAGATTAAATTTTATCACGGAGCCTTTAACAGCCTATGAGTAGAAAAAAAAAGGAGTCTATAGCATCCGACCTTAGCTTCCGGTGAGTGCATGTGTGATTTCCCCTCCAACTTACTGATGGTTTACATCAGTGCTTTACCACTGTACCGTGGCACACTAGTGTACTGCGAAGTGATCTTGACTGTGCCGCGGTGATTTTATCGACTATAATAATAAAAAAAAATTAACCACCGCATTTGTTAGAAATTTTTCTAAGTAAAATATTCCTCTAACTTTTTGCTAATATGTAATTTCTCTGGGTCGAAATTATACACATAACAAAAACATGTTGTTACCATACATTGTATGTATGCTCGAGCTTCCTATTTCTGGATTTCAGTTAAGAAAGAATATCCACAAATTTCTGACAAGGCCATTGCAATTATGCTCCCTTTTTCTACGACATACTTATGCGAACAAAGTTTTTCGACACTGGTTCTAATTAAAAATGTCAAACGATCGTGTTTAAAGGGTCTTGACCATGAACTTCGAGTAGCTCTTTCTAATATAGAGCCAAATATAAAACGTATATATGTTCATCAAAACAGGCTCAAATATCTCATTTATAAATTAGTTAAGTTTAAATTAACTTTGATTTATTAGGCTTAAGTAAAGACCAAAAAACAAATTTTAATATAAAATTCAAAGAGAAAAAAAGTTTTTTACTTGTAAACTATAACTTTATATATTTTTTCTTATGTTGGTGTACAATTCAAAATGATTTATATAACACTTAAAGGATTATAGTTTTCTTCATACATAGAGCTGTTTTATTGTGTTTTTATCTCATAAAAACATATACGTATTTATTGTAATTTATGTATTTGCAAGCTTTTTCTTGAGGTGTGCCGCGGAATTATCGAAAACACGTTGCTGTGCCGTGGAAGATAAAAGGTTGCGGAGCTCTGCTTTACATAACAAAGGAAGACACAAGAAACCTGGGTCCAAGACCGCTGGAGATGCGCAAAGAAGTCCATGATGTGAGTCTAAAATAGGACAAGTATCGGCAACCGTTCTTAATAATCTGGTCATCTTTCCCAGCTCTATACCCTAACCCAGTGCTTGGACAGCCCTGGGTATAATATCATACGCTACGTCTCGAAAAACCACGATAAAAATATCTCTCTGAGCAAACTGAATTGACCGACAAAATATTTTTCTTCCTTTCTTTTTCTCATTACATTTCAAGTTGTGCCTTCAACAAATACAGGGTGTTTCAAAAAGAATCACCCGATTTGAAATGAGTATATTATGAAAAATCTTGAACATAGAAACATAAAATTAATTTTATATTACATGGCTAATCATAAAGTTTTTATACAAACCAAATGAAAGGAGCTCCATATGCCCACTTCTGGATGCACGACAAATATCTACACGGTAGGCAAATTTGTCCCAAACTTTTGCGAGCATGTCTGCATACGCCGCTTCCACGGCTGTTATGCGTACACAGACAACCCGTGTCTCGGAATTGCTTATACCGTCGCCTAATGCTCTGAGAGGTAGGAACTTCGATCTATTTTAAGGTTTTGTCGACGCAAATCACACTGAACAGTGGTGACGGACTCACACTTCGCAAAGCGTAGAACACAAAATGATTTCTGTTGTGCAGTCGCCATCTTTACGGACACTGAAGTCGCGGGCGAAGGAAGAGCGTTAGAGGTACTTGTCGGCAACTGCGTGAAACTCGAGATATCTCTTCTGCCTATACGTTATTCGATCAAAACGGATTAAAAGATGAATAGTTATGATTTTTTAAAATCGGATGATTATTTTTAAAACACCCTGTATATTAAAAACTTCGCTGAGAATTCAGGTCGAAATAGAGTGTTTGAATCCTTTAAAGCAATATGACAATAGAAAAGAAGATTCACGTCCTATTTTCTAAGAGAAATCACGTCAATAATACACCTACATTCCGGGAAAATCTTGCTCATGATGAATTATGTATTGACCTTGGGAAAAGTGTGATACACGGCTGGACACACAGTCGATGACGATATTCAGACAGCCTTTGAGACACCATTCTCGAAGGATAATACCGATTGGATACTTCACATTTAAAGCCCACCCTTTTATGTCTCGAGAATTTTTTTAAAATTTTGTTTCTGTCACCAAAATATTCTAGGATAAAAATGATGCTCGACACGCCTGAAAAGTTTTCAGACCTGTTCCACAATAGTACATTGAAAGAAGTCTGTGGTTACAGTTGTTCATTCCTGATTTAACTCCAATATAAATGACATATTGCGATCAGTTCGTAGATGGAGCATTCTCATGCCTACAATGGGACGATGATCAAGGAAGTGTCATCACTCGCAAGTCTCATTCCCCCGAAATTAAATTATTTGCTCTTATTTAAATCTCTTTTTTTTAATCCCTGTATGAATTCTCTTTGAGGAGACAATTTTTCGGTTAAAAATTATCATCTTGATTCATACGGCTAGAAAAGGATTTAGTTTCATAAAAATCGAGAATAAATTGCAATAACATAATTGATATAAATTGGTATAATAACATAAGCATTAAAAAAACTTGCCTGAAAGTTCAGACACATTCTCATTAAATCAAGAGCATAAAAGATAATCAGAAATATGTCTCTAAGAGATAAAAAAAAAAGCTGTCCCTGTGAAAAAAAGGACTTTTACCTGGCATGATACAAACAAAGTTTGTATCGAGTCATTTGTTTCTATCATGATACATGATATAGACAAATGCTAGTTTCATAATAACGAAGAAGAAATGACAATTTTATGAAATAAACAATATGAGTAAAAAAGCTCGGCCTCGTTCTTATTAAATCAAGACCATAAAAGTCAGTTAGAAATTTCTCTGTCAGATAAAAATTGCTCCTGTGTGAAAAAAAAGGGACTTTTACTTGACACGATACAAACAATTAAAAATCTGGAGAAAGCCTTTGCCAAGTCCCAATCGCAGATGGGATGAGAGAAAATGAATCATCCAGCTCACCGGTTCTTCGATAATAATCCATCGATTTGGCGTTCATCCACATTTGTTCCGAGTGACTCGATCGGAAGAGGCGGGCCTCAACTCAAAATATTTAAATCAATCCTTGTTGCCATCGTTCTGCTAAAAAAGGCGACTTCGCTTTCAGATTATGTGTCAATAAGAAAGGAACAAAAGCTTTTCTGAATTTAAGTTAATCGTTTCCATACGTACATCTTCACTTCTTTAAAAATATTCAGAGTAAGGAACCCGCGCCGAATAATCCTGTTTCGACATTTTTAACAGATATTTCGACAATAGAAACTTTTCTAATTTCGTAGAATGAACCATTTTAGGAGTAGAGACTGTTTTTGGAAGAGAGAGCGTTTACTTATACGGGGGCATACATCTGTAAAAAGCTGATGCATCTTCAGGATCCCAACTTGGATCTCGCGTTCAGTTGGAGGTTTGCAATAGCTGGTAACTTACCGCTCATATTGTAGCACTCATAAATATCATAAGGAAGACGTATTGGACGACTCATAGTAAAGCTTATCTATATGGTATTTCTAAAAGGTTTTTTATTTGGAGAATTATTTTGGGAGAACGACTGAACTTAAATAGGATATCAGAATAAAGGTGTCGATGTGCCAGTCGAAGAGAAAAAAAAGGGGGAATCGGGGGCAAAGGTTCGGTCGTGGCGGATCGGCCAATTTACCATGTTAAGTCTATGGGGGAATGCTCACTTCTTTGCTTACATCTCTCTAGCCCTGATCACTGAACAGGATTATTTGAATATTTCACTACACTGACAACTGAGTTGACAAAATGGATTCCCACCACACCTCAGGCGTAGAACGCTTTACTTCAGCTTGAAGCCTTAAAACACCCAGATTTTCCTTCTGATTATTAAGAGGCATCCTCTTTGTTAAGTTTGGTATTTCAGTATCAAAAATATTTGGCCGAAGTTTTGATCTTGCGCGCACCCAATATGTTGCTGGATTCGGTCAGACTCGGACTGACAGATTTTTTTTTTACTATTCCATCGCAGAGAGAGACACTTTTGACTTCAGAATCTTTTTCATGCTTTAAAAGAAATGTTTTAAGGAGGTCCAGGACACAAAATTCTTCAAATTTTCGAAAAAAAAATTATTGCATTAAAAAACTTTGTTTTCTTTTACGGTTAAAATGACGTTTAAATCATGTATCTATCCTAATTAGAACAGGAGATATTTTTTCCAACATTCTAATAGAGGCCAATCTGTGTTTAAACCTGTAAATGCGTTTTTCTGCATGATGGGGTTTTTCACCTTTTCTGGTCTTTAAATTGTTATAAGTCAAGAACCGTTAAAGATAAATGATTCAAACTTGGAACATGTCATTTTCAATTACTTTACTTTAATTTTGATTCAGCAAATTTCAAAAAATATTTACTTTTGAAAATATGAATTTTTAAAAATAAGTTACATTTTTAAAAAATTTTTACTCTAAGTATTTTTAATTTTTAAAAAAATTAATAGTTTAAAAACACTGAATCAAAATTAAAACTTATATATTTCTGCTTAATTAATTGAAAAAAAATTTGAAATTCGACGCATAATATTTCGAGTTATAACGATTTTAAATGACCCCACTTTTTTTTTATTTATTTAATTTTAAAATTTTTTAAAAGCTTTATGAGAAGTTTTTTGATTTGATTTTGTTTACAAATTATATGGTTAACCTTCACAAAAAAATTCATAATTTTAACTCATTAAATAAAAAAAATTTTTTAAATGTGTCCCGGACCCCTTAAAACCGGAATGATTCGGGGGGGGAGGTGTTATACCATGTTTTAAACGTGCCTCCTTTTCTTGGGTGGTAAACATTTCTAAAATGAATAAGATAGTAGTGTCAATAAAAAATTTCTCTCTATTACGGATTAAAAATTTAAAATAAATATTTTACTCGATGTTGACAATCGTCGGAAACATTTCTCTATCTGTTAGCATGGATACGAGTGAACCCAACAGGGCAGTGTTCCTCAACCTTTTTGTGTCTGTGCATCCCCTTTGGACAACCTTCTTACCTTACGCCCCCCGCCACCGAGGCCTATATGTGTGTGTGTGTGTGTGTATACATCTATAACGTATTTAAGCCTCGTAAAATACGCTCTTCACGTATTATTTGCAAAGCCACCCAGGTGAAGAAGCCCTGCAACAAGGCTTCTACCAAGCAGCCTTCGGCAGTATAACCTGAGTAACAAGAGTTTCGACCCTCCTACCACGGGCAACTCCGCAGTACTCGGCAACCTTGGAGTTAGATGTTTCAACCACCCCCGATAGAAAAGCCCTCCTCGAAGTAACGATCTTTGGCTTGATTGAAAAAGGTGTGGGTCCGTCACCACAGAATGACGTCAGACAAACGAAGAAAACAAAAAAAATATTTACTGAGATCCATCGTGAAATTTTGTAGGGCATCCACCATACGACGTTCGACTTATGCTGTAGAATTCCACGTATCGGACTTATTATCGAGCTGCAATGAATATTTAGCATATTGGAATACAAGGAGTTTCTTTTGTGTCAAACATCGTGGAATGGAACATTAGTTTCGAGACATATCATACGCATAAAGAGTAGCAAGACATTTCTGTGTTTTTCATTAAACACGTTCCCCCCCCCCCACGAAATCAAAACAAAACTATTACATTCGCTTCCTATTTCCCTCGAATTGCTAAGCAGGGCAACCTAGCGGCGAGTGCCTCGGAATTCGGTACTGGGGGGTGCTCGGATCGAGTTCCGGTAAGCGCCCCCTCGTGTCTACGCCGGGTGAAACCCTTAGACCGAAAAATCCCCCTGTGTGGTTTATAGGGGTGGGAGGAAGGTACGAGCCTACCAGTTGCCGCCCCTGGGGATGCTCCCTCTCAATGGAGATAGAACCAGTGGACGATGATACAAGAAATCAACCACTTCCGTGGTGCATTGGGCCCCATTGGACGGTGAAATTCCAATGAAGAATCTCGTTACTGTATTAAAAACAAGTAAAATAATGAGGTCTAAAACCTCAAAGCTCCGATATCGAAATATTTTCAGAGAGACGTATTTTATGCTTATGGTGACAGAATATGTCCATGAATGGGAGAAAGAGGGAAACAACGAATGTGGGATAGACCCAAACAAACCCTTTTTTTTTTTTTTTTGCCGTCCGTGTGTACGAGATTTCATCGTCGGGAAAATTTCAAAACGACCGTAGTGATCGAGAACCCAACCAACAAACCAGTGACAACTGTATATCGGGATAAAACCGAATTTTCAAAACTGGAATTGACCCGTCAGCTCGACATTGAATGAGATAAACGATACTACTGGAGCAGTAAAAGTGTGAAATGAAAAACACTCCATTGAATTTGAAAACTGATTTTTAATTCATTTCATGCTATCGAATTCATTTCTCCTATCGAATTAATTTAGTGGGTACTTGGATTTAAAAAAATTGTGTGTTTTAAAATCAAGCTAGCATACAAGACAACGGATCCAAAAACACTTTTTCAACTTCAACCCATTATTGATTCGTAGTGGATTGGAAATCACCTTGTCTTTCAAAGATCCCAGATATTATTTTGTGTACTCTATCTACGCATTTGACAGGCGCATGCGAACAGGGTGTCCAAATGACATTCCGCGAAAATCAATAGCTTGTTACTGAAGGCTAAAATGTACCAAAGGGTTAAAACAAAATAAAACTTTTTCAGAAATTAGAAATAAACACTCCTTTACTCGTACACGATTGTCTGCCTGTGGAAGGAGCTACGCCAAACGACGATCAGTCACGCTCTTGTTGCCATTTTCCGTTCCTCATAAAAAATGTTTTAACTTTCAAAAAACTCAAATCCCGTGAAAAGAGAGAGAGAGGCGATTGGCGTGCGTTTGATTGCGAGTTACAGTTTGCAAACGCACGCACAACGGTTTCAAGTGTGCTTAACGATCGGAACAGATGTCCAAGTTCTCAGAAGAGCGAGGTTGCCAGAACCTCCCGGATTTCGGTGCTGTTGGCGAGCTGACGAACACTTCCATCCCTTCGCTATCGGCTTTAAAAAAGGGCAAAAAGGCAAGGAAAATATATTAAGGTATGAGATTTTATCCCATACCTCCTTACAAAAATTTAGACTGCCTCTTGCCGTTTCAGTTTTTAGACATCGATAATGTGCTTATTGAATTTTTTATAACTAGCTGCTGCGCGACCAGCATGGTCGCTTTTAGTTTTATATTTTCTTTTGCAAAACAACTCAACTGAAAGTAACATATGTAAGGAATGTTACCAATAACTGTCATCATAAATATACGTTGTTAAGGGGTATTCTCTATAAGGCTGATTCTAAAACATCGGGATTAAAAAATATGAATTTCCATTACGTAAGGCTGAGAAACCCAACACCAATGATTTTATAAATTAAATCCCTTTCTGTATGCACTATTTTTTAAAATTAAGATATCTACACTTTATCATTACATCAAATAAGAAATTGTTGGGAAAAAATTTTTCATTTAAAAATGGAGTAAAAATTCATCAAGTACTAAAATATAGCGTGGATTACGTAACTCTCTGTATGTACTATTGTTCACAGTTCAGATATCTACACTTAATCATTACAAATAATAAATTGTTGGAAAAATGTCTTCCCTTATAAAATGGAGTAAAAATTCAGCAAGTGTAGAAAATTAACTATTACTAGCTATCGGTTGCTATGCCGGCGACAATTAAGCCTAACCTCGCTATCATATATGCTCTCTCTTTCACGCCTCTCTCTTAATGAATTACTTCTTCGCTTTCTTTCTTCAGCCTGTTCCCAATTTTCACTTGATCGTGCAGCTCGCTTTCGAGCATTCCTGATTTCAGTGCGCAAATCCATGTTGACACGCGGTCGCAAATTGAGGACGGCCGCTAATGTTTACATCTGGCAGTTGCAGCCGTTGCCATTCGGGGTGTAGAAATATCGGCGATTTTTGTACCGCATACCTACGCATTTTATTATATATATAGATAGCTCAAAAATGTCAAATGAAACAGTTCTGTGAACTCCACTTCGGTGCTTGGTAACTATCCTTAATTTACGCTAGTGACATCCTATCCTAGATAAATTACTTTTCAGTTTGCTCTATGTATGGGATTCCATGCCACATTATTCAATATCATCGCTTTGAAATAAAACTTGAAATTATCAAATCGATCCATCGGTGTTTATAAGTAATCTGGTATATCTATATTTTTTATATGTGTGTCAGCGATAGATTTGGTCTGCAGATCGATGCTTAAGATCATAACCCCCCCCCCCCCCGAAGGACTTTTATATTCTTTGCTATCATAAAAGTTGTTAGCTAGGTTCTCATATAGAATTTTTTTTTTACTTTTCATTGGAAAATTTTTAAAATCCCGACGTTATATCTACTCGGCTAATCGAAGTTGGTTTCCACTGGATTCATTTTAAAATGGGAACTGGATACTAGAAATGTATAGCAGTGTGAGGAATAACTACCATTTTGGAGATGACAGTTAAATTGCAGAAAATTATATTTCTTTGCTCTGTTAGAAACACTCTATGAAATTCTCGATAAATTTAAAACATTTTAATCTGCCCTATTCAAAGACACTGTTGAGAAACCAAGGTTCAATATGTGTCGTATTGCTCGTCCATTTTAATTATAGGGCATGATTATTTGGTGGTAGTACAAAGATTATCTATCAAGGGGTATTTGGGTGCGTTGTGTTATAATTATTTTATTTTGTTACCCAAGGCTCTGGACGCCATTAGCAATTAACGAACAATTTTTTAAACCAGTTGGATCTGCTACATCAACCTTGCTCCACATTAAAAAAACACCCAGCAGATAAATAATTACTGAAACAAGGTTTTAAAACAAAAAACTTATTTATTTACACAATTCTGTTATTTACATTTTCATCTCACAAAATTTAATTAACATAGTTGATCTGCTAATTATCAAATCACCAGCAAATGAAGTAGGGTTCTATCTAATTCAAATTCTCGATTCAGGGAGCGTAACACTAACTAAACAAAACTCTAAAATCTCCTAACAAAAAATAACTATATTTCAATCACTTAAACCCGCACTAACCTTCATAAGCAAACGTAGGATCTGAACTAGACAAAAACAAGAGAAAGCACTCACGTCTTTCAGTTGAGATAATCACTGGGGTTAGGTGTCGAATCTCCTCTCTGGTGGGGGGTTGTCCCGTAAAATTGATGGGGCACTAGTCTCTTTTTTTGAATGATGGGGCTCTCGTCAAAGATGGGGCTTTCGTCAATGATGGGGGCTTTCGTCACTGATGGGGCACTGGAGGCAATCTTCTCTCAGCAGCACATCTTTATCTGGTATCCGGGAAAATATACCGGTCTCCAGGCCACACAGGCTTCCTTTCTCGAGAAGGATCCACCGAGATTCTACTTATAAATCTCCTTCGTTTTATTTATTTTGCTACCTTAAATAGGTACTAGCTCCGGGAAGATTCGACCGGGCTTTAGGCAGTCAAACAGGGATAGCTTTTCTTCAGCCGACCCAGGGCGCTGCCTCCTGGACTCCGACTGTCCGACTTTCTTTTTAAAAACTCTCTTCCAAATTTTTTATTCCCTAAACGTTCCCGCCTCCGGAATCACTTCACTAGCCATTCAGAAAACACTCGACTTTTTAATTTGTTCAGTCCCAACACCTACAAGCCTCTCATTTGCTGCCCTCATTCTTGATCAAAAACGCCCCTCTTACGCAATACTCCAAACAGCTGACCGACCACCCGCAACATCGCCAGACCACGTGGTTTTCAAAACGCTCCCCTCCAAATCAATCACTCACAAAAGGCAATTGTAACATAACGTCACGAACGGTGCCATCCGTTCTTATCTGCGTCTATCATCTAAAAGACCGCACACACTCTAGACCCATAAAGCTTTTGTAAAAATGCTACCGTTGCCGACAAACGCTTCGCTCTATAATTACATCAGCCTTAAAGACGTCCCCGATCTTTTAACACAAAATGTAATGCATCAAAGCTTTCAAAGTTTTTATTTTCTCTTAAAAAATTAATTTTAATTTTTTTTAAAGCGCTTCATTACAATATGCATCTCCAAAGTTCACCAAAATCCTTGTTTACGGATAGGACAATCTGCTTTCGCAAACTTCAGAAACTTTGCAATAATAATGTACTGTTTTCAGTTTTACCAGACGCTCGAGTTTATAAGCACTTTGAACCACTAGAGCAGTGGTCCCCAACCCCCGGGCCGCGGACCGGTACCGGACCGTGGATCAAATGGTACGGGGCCGCCAGCTTAGGACCACAAGCTCACGGTTCTCATTGATTTAGCGCTCTAGTGAGTTAAAATGTTAAATCACTTTATATTCATTTTTTGGTGTAATTGTATTTTATTTTGAAGGAATGTTTAAGTACAATTAAATTAAAATTATTAAATCAAAACAATCTAAAATATAAACAATCAACGTCCCCCCCCCCTCAGTGGGCCACGGTAAAATTATCAAACGTTGACCGGTCCGCGGCAATAAAAAGTTTGGGGAGCACTGCACTAGAGTGCTTCATCTCCAGATATATAGAAATCGAAGTGCCCTGGTTATAGCATAACACGACCGTACGAATACACCACTACACCGCATAATGTCCATCCTAAGGGCCTGTTCACATAGAATCCGTCAGCAGGGCCGTCCTTGGGGAGGGGAGGGGGAGCAAACTGGGCAACCGCCCAGGGCCGCTAAAAATTTTGGGCCGCCATTTTTATTCCTCGAGTTTTTTAAGAAATCCCTCAATTTTCGCGGTTTCTATAATTCAACTTATAAAAAAATATGTTTCGATTTTTTGAAAAGAATCGTAGAAAGAATCTTAATTGACAAACTACCCTTTTGGTTCGAAAAATTTCTAGGTTAGAAAAACAGGATTTATCTTCCATTCAGTCATAGTAAAACTTTTATTATCAATCAATTTTATTTCCCACTTCTCGAAGAATTGAAAATATTACAAAGCAGGTACAATCAGTATGCTTTGAATACGGATTGTACGCCTGGCCTCCTTGGTACTTATTTCTAATGAAAATGATCTCTCCTCATCTTCGGACTTTTCACTTATAATAGACAATTTTGCTGCTCAAAAAGCAAGAAAAATTGCTTTATAACCAACAAATTCATACATATAAGTATTTGTTTTTAACAATTTACATTTCCTAAATCGGGTAAATACTTTTTCCATTGTTTCATTATTCATACAAATTGATTAATTTTATATTTTAGTGGACCCATTGTAATTTCATGTAAAATTTTCTTTTACGTAGCTAGAATGTAGGTTTTTTGGTATCGAAACGTAATGCATTAAAAGTAATAATTAGTAAAATCAGTAGTGGATGCAGTTTTTTTCGTGGGGGGGGGGGGGGGATAGGTATTGTCTTACAAGATCCACTACTCAGTATGTAGAGAAATTCGATTGCCAGTAAATGTGTTTGGCCGCTAAAACCCTAATCACGCCCCTGTCTTTCAGCGTCAGCGTGACTCGTATTGACATATTTTAAACCAATCACAGACAATTAACAATTTCGTGGCGAATCGTTTGGAGGTTCGTAATTTGTTAAATATATTTCGATACGAGTAACGCTGACGATGACGGATTCTACGTGAACCGGCCCTAAAACCGCATTCACTTTTTGGTTTGGTTTGGACTTTGAACTTTTGGTACACGAGGACCCATTAAATCGCATTCACTTTTTGGAATGAAACGGCATTACGAATCAAATCACTTCCAAAACGTGGAGAGGATTCGACCCAACTATAATATTACAAAAAGACACGACGCGTCCGAAACAAATGAAAACGATAAGCTTTGCCCGCCTTCGTATAGAGCAGAAAGGGAGGCACGTTTCTCGAATACTTCTCTCGGCAGTTTTCAGTCATGGAGTACATGTTACAGACTTTTGAACAGAAACCAAAACCTTGTAAAACACTACCTATTCCGGAATAAAAACTCTTTTTTATTTTCTTTCCACAAAAAATATGTTCTGCGGTGGTTGTCGTCTGCGTCAGTGTACTGTTGGAAAAGCATTGTCCTCGATTCCATTAGATATTTAATATTATGAGTGGAATAATATCGGTTATCGTGTTCTATTCATTCTTTTTCATGTACATCTTACACGTATAGTTAAAAAATATTCCGATAGTGTACGGGACAACCAGTAGAATTCTTAAAAGAACGAGAACCTTCTTTTTCAGGTATATTGACTTTTATAGGGTCGTGTAGATTTCGCTTTTTAAAAACTTAATCGAGTCATTATAAAGATCATAACATAAGTATCCCATTTGGTTTTCCAAGTCGGTTCATGACGAAACTCATAGCGATCGAATCTAAATTTCGACGAAAAATTGCCTCGTCACATTTGTGAAAGGTACGTAGAAATATTCTGAAAGAATGTTCTGTCATCTTATGTGCTACGAAAAGATTCGAGAAAAGAACACAAACAGATTTTTCACAATTTCAGCACTGAGGGGTGAAAAATCTATCTGAAATGAGTGTCGATGCAAGAGCAGGAACGGCTGGTAGGAATCGGATATCATAACAAGCAATGCATTTTTAAATAATTTATGCCTAGTAGTGTGCTTTGACTCCTGAACGGCAGGTAGGAATCGGATATCATAACAAGCAATGCATTTTTAAATAATTTATGCCTAGTAGTGTGCTTTGACTCCTGAACGGCCGATACAGATGGAGTACACTTCCAGTTTCATTCACTTGCACGGAGTCACTCGCACAGGTCCGTGGGTTTTTATTGCTGTATCAGGCAGAATCTTGACGACGGCGACGAAGGACAGTCCATTTTTCCAAAATGGCTACAGTTTAGCTTTCTTACAGTTCAGTTTAATATTTCATTCTAAAACGGTCCGGTCCGTAAATCGCACATTCCACACTGAAATTGGGTCAGGATTGGGAGTACCAACATCACTCCCTACGAGGGGACAGCCCGAGAACGTCCATGCCTCAACTGGGATTTGAACCGCTCAGAAGTTAAAATATATACAGTTTTAGTATTTCGACATTAATTTATAGGCACTTGAAAAAATAATAACATTAACCCGAAGGATAATTAGCCAACATCCTTACGCGCATGGCTGGAGTGAACAGCGTGGAGATGACAACTTTCGTCTTATTTGAATCATGGAATGACGTCTTTTGCAACTGTGAGAAAATTCGGTGCTGAGTTTTTTTTTAAAAGGCACATTACTTTAAATACTAGGAACACATTTTATTCGGAGATCCACCTCGCTATTCGGAATGGACAGCTAATCATGATCGCTCCATGTAACGAGTTCACTTCTGGCTCATTTCAGAACCAAAATTTAAAAAAAAAAAAAAAGAGACTTAATTTATACTATTTTTCTGAACTCGAATTTTGACTACAAATATCCCAATCAATGAAACGTGTCTAAATATTGACGAGGTAAAATTTCAGTAGTGCAAGGTAGCAAAGAATGCCAAGCCCACAACTAGGCTCGAGTTTTTCTTGAGGACAAACAAAAACTCGTTGAAACATTGCGCGTGTTTGCAATGAGTTGCCTCTCCTACTGTTTTAATTTGGGGCCATCCATTGGGTATTAGATATGCCATTTGTGATCACCTATCGAGGCACGAAAACCTTTAAAGTATTCGTGAAGTAACATAACGTACGGCTTTCGCAAAGGCCAAGAATGCAATGCATTAAAAGGAATAATCGGTAAGAACCCCATTCTGATTTTATTTCTTTGATACAACTACAGAACTCCTAACAAGAGTGGGAAGAAAATATTGTTGATTTTTATCCAAGAATTTTCTCCGGAGGAATTCAATTCCCTTCTCACAACATTCGGACGCGTCTTAAAAGATTCCGGATCCCAGCGTGCCAAGGCAATCTCGAGACCTGCGGGTGAATGTTTCATTCGAAGCCATCTTCCAGAAGAAAGAAGGAACGCGTTTTCGAGAGGGATCGGAACGCGAACTCCCCTACGGGGGGACAAAGTTTTAATTAATTTTGAAGCAATTATCTTCCGCCACTCTCGCCTCTTCCAAATAAAAGTAATTATCGTTCAATCCAAAAATGGGGTGTGTCTTACAGAAATTCCTTTTCATTGTTTATATCCGAGGTGTAACAGGGTAGCTTATTTTTCGCATACTTTAGTTGAAAAATTAATTTTGAGCTCCATAAACCTTCACACATGCACGCACAGATATATATACAGTGAAACTTCTCTAGCCGGCCACCCCTACTCGGCGACCAACCCCCTAAACGGTCCTATTTTGTTCAGAACCGATCCAATAGACTCCATAAAGCCAATGTTATTTTAACTCCTTTTCCACAACCACCCCTCAAAACGGCCATCTTTTTTTCGGAACCATGACTGGTCGCCATAGAAGTTTATATATATATATATATATATATATATATATATATATATATATATATATATATATATATATATATATATATATATATATGTGTGTGTGTGTGTGTGTGTGTGTGTGTGTGTGTGTGTGTGTAGGATTAATGCGAAATCTCTGCTTATGCCATAGTAATATTCTCTGTACCTCTATGCGTAGCCAGAGACGCACCAAGACCTTTTTCCTGCGACATTCTTGAGGGGACAGTCGAGGGTTGAATGACCCCGGCTTGGAGGCAATTCGAAGCGTGGTGAAAAAATGCCCTGTGCACGGGGATAGAGAAATACAGACCTCGTTGAGGGAGATTGTTTTTCGGATTCCTTGCAAGGCACGAGAGAGATTATAATTACAACGGGGCGAGTCAAGGCCTGCGTTGTGGTGTATTTGACGGGAGCGAGAAAGCTGCCCGATCTTTTGTTCTGTTGAAGGGAAGTGAAGCTATCCCATGATTATTGTTATATTGTACCGAAGACAGTAAAGTAGGCTCTCCGGAATATCATAATTGCTGTCTACATTAATAAATTAATAGTTGTCGAGTTTTACAAAGTGTAGCGTATTTTTGACTCAAGTGTGTTGTTCTTAGACACTCCTAGACGCCGCCACGTAGACAGGAAAGTCTACATTTTTGGGCGCCCGGCCCGGATGAACTCTTTGGACAGTTAATATCGTCATGCTGAAGTGAATTCGTGATACCTTCTGTGAAATTTTTGAGTTGTTTGAGAAAAACAAAATGTTTGGAAGTGCCTTAGAAGAGGATTTGTTCATAGTATGCTATGAGTTCTGCTTAGATCCAACTCCAGGGATGGATTGGAATGATCTGAAAGGCTTGATTGAAAATTGCAAGGACTACGAAACTGACCCTGACTTTGTCAGTAGTTTTATACAGACAGTAGTGGAAGACCGTGAGGAACGGGAATATAGAGAAAAGGTTAAAATAGAGATGGAGGAAAAGAAACTAGAAATACAGAGAATGAAAAAAGAGCTTCATTTAGAGTATAGGAGGATGGGGTTGCCGATCCCTGATATAGTTAAAACGGAGCCCTCTACAAATGGGAATACAGAGAAAATTCTTGTGGTGTATAAAGAGCTGCCTGTTAATTCTAATTTAAAGTCGGATGTGGCACCTGAAATGCTGAATAATCCTTCCGAATATTCCGAGCAGCGAAGCCATAAACAAATTAGTGATTTGCGATCATTCAATACGTGTGAACACAAGAAAGATGTGAATGACACAGAAAGTGAGATAGGTGCTTCGGGACGGCATGTTAGCGAGACGGAGAAGTCAGAGCCGTCAAAAGACAAGTTATCTGTTTGTAGCAACAAGCTAGATAAGTCCAATATTGAAACAACATTATGTACGTTAAATGTACGACTTCAGTCCGAGTGTGTGGTCAAACCGCTGCAGAAACTAGTGGAGAATCACAAAATTTAGAGACTCAATGTGATAAAATTCGTGCTGAAATAGAGGAGAAAACTGCTGCAATCGTAATACTCGAGAGAGTGGTGAAATCAAAGACTGTAGTGCATTACGTGACTAAAGAGTGCCCTACAAAGTTTTTCGTTGACCCTACAAACTTTTTAGTTCTAAAGACTCAAGTGTGACTCAAGTGTGTTGTTCTTAGACACCCCTAGACGACGACACGTAGACAGGAAAGTCTACATATATGTATATATGTATATACTAGCTGAAAACCCGCACTTCGCTACGGAGTCCATTCAAATTAAATACAACGGTCAATGTATGCAATTCATTTGTATGTTTAATATCCATAAAACATACTCATTTGAATTGAATTCTTTAAAAACTTCCATCTCCAAGAGTCTAGTGGTTCAATTTTATCTTTTACCGTATTTTAATGTTTATTTTTTGTCAATTTCTTGATCCCGATCGAGATGGGACAGTGCGTGCTCATGCGATGGGTCGTGGCATTTCGGATATACGAGTTTCGACCCTTTCGAGGGTGTACCTCGAAAGCAAGAATTCCTGTTTAACGTGGAACTTTCGGTGCAATAGTGTGTCCATCGAAAGACTCTGGATGATCGTCTTTTGTCGAGAATCACTTGCATCATCGGCGCCAATAACATCGCCATTCAATGCTGGGCTCTCCACTCACATCACTGCCCGATATCGGCTTTAATAGACGATGTCCGACGGCGCATTAGACAGGTATGTCTGGTACTTCAGTGAGTATATGTATACTAGCTTAGTGGCAACCCGATGTGTTGCTTCTTCGATTTAAAATGAAATGGTTTTATTTCTTAAAGATTAAAAACTTTTTAATCACTTTTAAAAATATATTAGACATTTTCAAAAACGAAATAATTATTTAAAATTCTCTTTTTCAAATTTCGGTTTTTGGCTTTTGAAATAATTCTTTCAAATTTTGCTTTTTAAACAAAAAGAAGTTCATTCAATTAGAAAAAATTCTAAAGGTTTTAACATCTCATTTCCTAAAACAAAAATTATTTCTGGATTTCAATTATTAAATGACTCGTTCTCAACTAATAATTTCTCCTTTTGGCAATATGGCCGACCGTAAATATTAAATCTCGTGGGGGAAAAGTGCTTAAAAAATAGATAGACAGTTCTGATGAATTCAAAATTGGTGGCGGAAGAATCCTCATGAGTTGTTCATTAATTAGAAACAAATTTCATGAACTTGCTGGAATTATTAGTGAGTAAAATAATAAGTCGAAAAATTACGAACTCGGCATTCAGTTACATTAAGATACTATGGCGATCAGCGTGGGAAATTTCAAAAGTGAGTTCTGCAAGTACGCTTTTCTAGAATGAAAACATTTTTTTTTATTAAATGTATTTGGTATATTTTGGAAGCTGAACATCTAGCAAATGCCGATAAATCGTAAAACTGACATTAATAGGTGCAGAAAACCGAAATATTTGTCCATCAAATATGTCGATTTCGTGAAATTCGAAAAACTGCTTTGGGGAAAAAGCTTTGTTTTCAATGAAAAACATTTTTAACTTTATAAAAATGTGTATATCCGTAAAGATGAAGAGTTGTAGAACACGTGGAAATAAAAAATTTGTCGATTGGAGGACGGAAAAGTTTAATTTTGCATGCATGAAAATAGTGGAAATTTACGAAACGGAAAGGAGCTGGCCGACCCGGAATGTCAGCTGTTTCTGCTTTCCACTTCTTTTGAGTTCGGCGGTTTTAATTTAATAATTAAAAAGTTTGAAGTTTTGAAAGTTGAGGACAGCATCAGTGCACGCGTCTCGTCCGTCCGCGTATATCGGTGCCAGTCGCGATATCCTGCTATGCTCGGTTCGCGAGATTACCCCGTCTCCGTGTCTGCTCACTAACAGACATACATTTGTTTAACTTCAACTGGTAATAGTAAGATACATATACACATATATACATACCTACAAATATAAAAATACACATACACATATGTATATATCTACGTAGGTATGTATATTCAATCTTCC
Organism: Dolomedes plantarius; assembly: GCA_907164885.2. Classification (NCBI taxonomy): domain Eukaryota; kingdom Metazoa; phylum Arthropoda; class Arachnida; order Araneae; family Dolomedidae; genus Dolomedes; species Dolomedes plantarius. Next base: position 2,367,656 of record OU015496.1, read on the forward strand.
TCGGACCTTTATATATCAACTCAGGGTACTGGAGAGCTTACTTGATCGACCAACAGACACTGATTTTCATGGAAGTAAAAGGCTTCATTGTAATCTTGCGTTTGCGGTTCTTCCACTTGTTGACCTCCCATCCATTTATTTAGAAGAGAACGTCCTAAAAGCAACGGTACTGACGACGACGCAGCACATTTCAGTCGAATCGCCCAGTCCAACTCGAAACCGCCCACGGGCTCACCACACGAACCCTGGTCGACTACATTCCTTTCAGAAATCCTATCAAAAATTTTCAACGGACTCATCTTCGACCTTATTCCGAAAATGGTCTCCATCCCGTCCTACCGATGATAGAATGATATCAAAGAAAGGGGGGAAAATTGAGAAAGAGACATCTATTAATAAATTTTCTAGGACAGCCAAATGAAAGCCAAGACCATGCACACACACACGCACGCACACATCTACAGACATAAAATGTGTTACATACAAGACTCCTTAGAAATCACAACTATCCCATTTAAATTATTTCTTTCGTTGATTATTACATTCCTTGATCATTTATTATGGCATAATATATTACGGGGCCTTTTAAAATATGCGTACATACCTTGATACGATCAAAACTTGTAATCTCCATTTTTTTTCGAAACGGAACGAAGGATACTGTCTCATAGTATTTCAATTAGTTAAACACAAAATTTATTTTTTAATGGCGTACTCATAAAAGCTAACGCGGGATCCTTTCTAGAGGTCATTTCAAACTGATATCTTCAAAAATGCATATGATGCTAGTTTTGATCCTACACCACTCATATCATGTGTACATACAAGGTACGCCCATAAAGTAACCGGACAATCTTTTATAAATAAGGAAAATATGACTCACCTTCAAATAAATTGATCTCCTTCAAAATAATCTCCAAAGGAGTCTGTACAATTTTCCCAACGTTTCTTCAAGTCGTCGAAATGCTGTTTATAGACGTTGGAACTAACCGTTCGCAAAATACGCGTAACATTCGATTTAAAATCCGAGATGATTTCAAATCTCTGTCCTTTCGTGGCCATCTTAAACTTCGGAAAAAGGAAAAAATAAGCTGGCGATAAGTCGGGAGAATAGGGTGGATGATTTATCACTGTAATTGAATGCTTAGCAAGATATTGTTTGCAGAAATTGCTGTATGGGGCCTAGCATTATCGTGTAAAAAAAACCATTGCCCACAATCAAACAGTTCCTTCCTAAATCGCCTTATCCTGTTTCTTAATCGGAAAAGCACCTCCTTGTAAAAATACTGATTAATTTTTTGATTTTCAGGAACAAATTCGTGGTGAATAACTCCTTTGTAATAAAAAAAATGCATTCAGCATCACCTTAGTCTTTGATTTTGACATCCGTGCTTTGTTTTGTACGGGAGAAGACGGTCCTATCCACTCTGAACTTTGTCATTTTGTTTCATGGTCGTATTGTAGACACCAGGTCTCATCTCCTGCTATAATACACTTTAAGAAATTGTTGTCCTGTTGCGCAGTAGTCACCAAATCTTCACAACAAGCTTTTCTGTCTTCTTTTTGCTGTTCTGTCAAACTCCGAGGGATAAATCGAGCACAAACTTCCTCAGATTTTCAATTAAAATTAATCTACAGCTCGCTTTGCTTATCCCAAGCATGTCTGAAAGTTGCTGGGTTGTTACACGTCTATCAGCTTTTACCAAAGAGCGAATTTTCTCTACATTTTCCTCATTGTTCGAAGTTGAAGGGCGCCCTGTCTTTGGTTCATCTTCAATGTTTTCTCGCCCACATTTAAAGCGGTTGTACCTCTCATACACTTGTGTTCTTGATAACGACGCATCACTATATACTGCTCGAATCATCTCAAAAATTTCGGTAGCAGATTTACCTAATTTGTAACAAAATTTAATGTTACAACGTAGTGTTCCATTCCAAAAAACATTTTTTTTGTACAATGCCTTCTCAGTAAATGTAAATGACTACGGCGTTTTGATATGCAAACGACTAAATAACCAGTTTAAACTGGCTATAACAAGAGATGAGATGTCACTCTTTCCATCCAGGCGATTATTCTTTCACTTTTTTTATTTTATCGTTTGATCTTTTAATGTGTCCGGTTACTTTATGGGGCGCACCTTGTATGTATACATGTATACGCGTACAAGCAGACACAAACGCGCGCACACACACACATCTATATATATAAAACAGTTCCGTAACTGACTGACTCACTGACTGACTCGCTGACTCACTGACATACAACGCACAGACCAAACCGCTGGACCTAAAGGGCTGACATTTTGCATGGCGATTCTTCTTATGGTGTAGGGGTGCACTAAGAAAGATTTTTGAAAAATTCTTCTTAGATTTTTTTAAATTAAATTTTTAAGCTGTTTTTGTATCTTTTTTTAAGTTTGAATTTAAAATAATAATTTGAGGGTTATAAAATTTATATCACGAGAAAGATTCTAAAAATTCCTTTAAAACGAAATCGTTTTCGAATCTTTACCTCGATTTTCTGATTTTTGGTGAATTTTCAAAGATTTATTTTTAGAATTTAATTTATTACATTCCGATCACGTGATTTCTTTTTCTGGTACTTTAAATAAAGTTATCGTCACGTGCATAACAACTAAATAGACAAAAAAATATTTTTTTTCTTTCTAATGCAGCAGACAATTGGATATTATCCCAAAAAAATAAATATCCCTTACGATTTTTTTATAAATATATATATATACAGTGGCTCCCAAAAGTGTTCGTACACTTACGAATTTTAATGAAATAGGGGTCTATCCATTAATTAAAATGAATATTTCAGAATGGGTATTTAATAATAAGATTTTGAAAACATAGTAAAACTTTATTTTTAAGAAACCAGTAATCAAAAAGTAACAAAAACTTTATCTCACAAAAGTCATCGTACACTGAAATATTTTCAGATAAATTCATAATTAAAATTATCGTCTGGTGCTTGATTTTTATTTTTGAACTGTGGTGGCATTTAAAATATCGTTTGGCTTAATTTTTGCTTGCCTACTCCGTAATATTCTATTTATTATTTAAAAATGGCTCGCAGTCGTAAAGAAACAACAAACAGCATTCGAAAATTGATTATTTTTCATCATAGTAGTGGTAACTCAGTTCGGAATATTGCTAAATTACTTAATTTATCCCATTCTACTGTGCAGTATGTGAAAAAACGCTTTAAAGAAGAAAACTGGATCGAAAACAAGGTAAGAAAAGGCCGTCCGGCAAAGTTAACAAAACGTGATCAGAGATTTATAATTAGAAAATTTGTGAAAAATTCACGTTTGAGTGCTGTAAAAGTTTCTGCAGAATTCAATGAAACATTTTCTGCTTCAATTTCACGTGAAATTTTTTGACGAGTTCTCACAACAGCTAGATTACATGGGCGTTCTGCCCATAGAAAATTTTTTGTGAGTGAGAAAAACAGAACATTTAGGCTTCCCTTTGTACTATCAATGATAAATAAGCCCCAAACCTATTGGAATAATGTCTTATTTGCCGATGAACATTTTTGGTGGTGATGGGCGTATAATTGTATGGAGAAGAAAAAAATGAGGAACTTAATCCCAAGAACTTAGTAGGAACAGTTAGCATGCCGGTGGAGGTATCCTTGTGTGGGGGTGTATGTCAGCATCAGGACTAGGAAATTTGGTATTTATTGATGGCATAATGAACCATGCTGTTTTTATAAATATTTTAAGAGACAATTTAAAATTATCAGCTCAAACTTTGGGTATTGGAAACAACTTTGTTTTTTATCAAGATAACGATCCTAAGCACACGGCTCTCAACGTTCGCATCTCGTGTCTCTATAATTGTCCAGAAGTTTTGAAAGCACTACCTCAATCGCCAGATTTAAACCCAATAGAACATATTTGGAGAGAACTGGAGGTTAGAGTACGAAAACACGACATTCACAAGAAAAACGAACTAAAAACAATTATGATGGAAGAATGAATGAAGATTGATGCAAAAATTACAAAAGAACTAAAGCAATCTATTCCCAGACGTTTAAAAGCTGTTGTGGATGCTAAAGGATATCCTACTAAATATTAATTTTACGAAAAATTAAAATATATACTAATATGTAGAGATTTTTTACAAGTGTACGATGACTTTTGTGAGATAAAGTTTTTGTTACTTTTCGATTATTGGTTTCTTAAAAATAAAGTTTTACTATGTTTTCAAAATATTTCATGTAGTTTTGTTAAGAATAGATTATAGATCTTATTATTAAATACCCATTCTGAAATATTCATTTTAATCAATGGATAGACCCCTATTTCATTGAAAATCGTAAGTGTACAAACACTTTTGGGAGCCACTGTATATATATATATATATATATATTACATCAATTGTACACATTGATCGTCGTATTTATTATAAATATATATATTTATTCATTTTGGCATTAGCTGCATACATTGACCGTTGTATTTAATTTGAATGTACTCCGTAGCGAAGCGCGGGTTTTCAGCTAGTATATATATATATATATATATATATATATATATATATATATATATATATATATATATATATATATATATATGAATGTATGCATGATGTATGGGTGCGTGCCTAAAAAACAATGCGATGTGTCGGAGAAGAAACCATACTTCCCATAATAAGAACCGTAATTTAAATATGACGTCAGTTTCCCCCAGCTAATGAATTAGGCGCGTGGGGAATCTGGGACATTTTCAATTCCAGTAATCAGGGAAGAGCGAGCGGACCCTCTGCCCCTCCTTTCCTCATTTCATTCTAAAATAACAATTCATTTCGATGTCAAAGCGGGAAAACAAGGATCGTTCTGGCATCCTTCCATCAGCATCGATCTTCGGGGGGTAGCAGGTGTACATACTCACCACAGAGATTCAAGAAACATTAAAGATGGCGAGGGGGGGACTCGAAATTTACAATGGATACTCATTACATTAACAACATCAAGAAGAGATAAAATTGGGAGGCTTGTCGACTGACTGCGCAAGACAGATAGGGGGCATTTCAATATATATGCACCGAAACATCGATTTGCGGAATCTTAATACAAATGGAAAAGATTATTTTACGTGTATATAGACATGCATTTATGAAGAGTTAGGGAATGCTGCCGCTGACGATAGAAAACCTACAGTGGCAAGTAGCGATTTTCTCATCCAAATGCCAATTTCATTGGAATAGCACGTTCTATGTCGTCGGGCTGCATTGCAGGGGACGAGAGATTCGTGTTGTTACTCTCTTTGCAATACGCATCAACATCCCTAAATTTCTTTTTATTTGAACGCAAACTATTCGTGACACGAAATGAAACCTGAATCAGAACAATACTATTAGGATGTTTAAATACTTTCCACTTTTTTTAAGCGTCCTTCGTTTGTTTTCGCAAACCCCAATACCTAACTTGCTTCATAAATGAATGCTGTGTTGGAAATTGAAATTGCTTAAAAGCTTTCATTCGACTGGAAGATTTTGCATCGTTACTGCTTTTACAGCTTTATTAAAATGAGATATTAGGTTCGATTAAAAGGGCCTTAAGTTTATGAAGTCGCGATTTAGCATTACTTACGGGCGAGAATTCTGTTCGTAATGACTTAAGAGCATTTTTAGTTTATCTGTGTCCCTCGTATATAAATTTCAAATCGTTATCAAGTCTTTTCCTTTAAATGACTTTATAACGGCACATATTCCCTCGAGAGCAATTCATTTACTAGAATTCAAAGCCATAGAGACTAATAGTTTTACTGAGCCAAATTGTATTATAATTCAGACATTATAGAGGACTTCTCCATTTTATGGTCGTGTATAATTGCGATGGATTTCTTTTGCACTTGTGAGTTTGTGAATCAGCATTGTTTGTTTCATACCCTAGGCCATTAAAAAAATGTATTGTATGTAGTCGCTTTATTTTTGAGGGAAATGCGAGGAAGTAATGCTTAATGGCACATTTTACGTAACTTTTTAAGCACTGAATAGAGAAAGTACTAGATTATCCTCTTAATTTATACAATGTAAACCCAACTGCTTGGAAAATACTCTCTTTAACTCTGCACGGCGTTGGTAGGGGGATGAAGTGTGCGGTACGGCGTCCACGTCGAACCCCTCTTACGGTAAGACAAGATAACAAACGCTATCTATCTAACACTAGCTATCTAGTTTCTTACAGCAAGATAGCACAACACACACGTCGAACCCCTCTTACGGTAAGACAAGATAACAAACGCTATTCATCTAACACTAGCTATCTAGGTTCTTACAGCAGGATAGCACAACACACACTGTCGAACGATAGATGGGGTTTATTTAAGAGTCAGATATCTTTTAAGAAGACAAGTTGGGTTACAAACAGAACAAATCTGGAGAACAACTCATAACTAATCCCAAAGGTAACACTCCTCCGCCACACAGATACTCGGTCTGTGTGGAAATATCCAGCTCCATTGACGGCTCACAGCTCTTTCTCAAGCTCACTTTTGTTCTACACTGTGTACAGTTCTCTTTCTCTCGAGATCATTCTCATCTCACTCTTTTACTTTTATGCGTGCATTCTCCTCCTGCCAGCTAAAATATCTTGGCCCGAGTGAAATGGAAATGGTGGCATTTGTGAACTGCTATGGCGCGACAGCAGAAAAGAAAACAACAATCATATTAGTCGTAAAGTAAACACCCACACAACCTAATTAACACGAATGGTGAAAACTAAACTCTTCCAAAAGGACAGAAAAAAAACTTGACTTGAGACATAGAAAAACGTGCGTTTCTCGTCAAGATCTGCACGACCGAATCTCTGAGACAGTATCTTCAAGGGGAGTTAATGAACGAGTACATCGCTTTTGATAGCATACCAGTTGTGCCGATATGGGTACGCATTTCTCCCAACACTAGAGACGCCAGTGAGCATATATATATATATATATATATATATATATATATATATATAAAGCTATATCAAAGACTAAACTAAAGAAGCAAAAAGACAAGACCATAACTACACAGATTTAAGAAAATTAGAAAGTTATACAGGTATGGAAGTTTTGTAGTTGATGACCGGGGGGAGTTGCGACCTCCCACTCCGGTTGAACACTGTTTTATGCCAAGGCAACACTCCCGGAGGTCTGCTACAAGACTAAAACCTTATATAAAAAAGAAATATAAAAAAGACTAATGAACAGAAAAATTAACCAGAATATTTAAAATTCAAATATATAACACGAAACTATCAGCACAACACCAAGACACCAACTCAACCCCCACCCCCACTCAACCATATAGAAAAACGACTTCTACGGTTGTAGTCATCTAGGTCAAAGAACCGGGTTAAAATAGATTTTAAAAAATAAAAGGGAAAACCCTTATCACTAGCATCTTGCGAGAATTAATTTATTTTCAAGTCCATTTGTGCTTGATCAGAATGTACTTACTTATAATATATATATATATATACTATTAAAAACTAGTAATTTCTTAATTCAACACTCTTAACATTTAAAAACTATTAATTCCTCACTTTAGTATTCAAAATTACATATCCCATTTTAATCTCTTAATTAGTTAACTCCCCTTGGGCATTCGTGTTAAATTCCAAAAGATATTCTAAATTGTAGTATTGTCGTCCCAGTAAAACTTATGTAAAAATCCCTTTGTTGCAGTCTTTGGTAACTGCAGGCAATATCATTAAAGATGGCAGACTTTTTAACGAAATTAAAAGGTGCGCGGCGTGGGGGTCTAAAAAATTCAACTTTGCACATAAACAACAACTTTTATCCAATCAGCCACTAAGTCACACCTCTCTGTCACGTGATGAGATGAACTTATAAAACTATCTGATGTCTAAATTTAGACGCACTCTGTAATATTTTGCTTGCCACGAAAAACCCGGTGGAGGGGCCGGTGAACGTAATAAATATGGTGTACGCGTAAATTTTACTGGTTGTTTCGACCAGACTACCGTTCCAGTAATCCAGTGTCACTACAGAGTTGACCGTGATGTGGGGTGCGGCATATTCATTGCAATGACCGGCGGCCGTTCTCCACACGTTACATATATATATATAGTAACCACCGCTTATAGTGATCAGCGGTTATAAGAATCAACCGTCTATAAGAATCAATATCGCAAAAACAAAAACAAATATATTATTTCCATGTGAAAATTTTCGCTTTAAAGAATCAATCCACCGGTTTTAAGAATCAGTTTACACTCTTCGCTTTCCTTTCATTTTTCAAAAAAAGCCACTTAAACCCTCAAAAGGCACAAAGTTCTTTCTTTATTTTTTTTTTTAAAGAAAGTGTGATAAGATGGGATGGAATACAGTCGTAAAAGGCATCCCTTTCTTTGTTAGACATAACATAATAGGTTCCCCTGAAATGCTTTAGTTAAACACTGTCCTATTAGCTTGACCCAGGGGCATCCTAACCGTCCGGATCCAATTTCACTTTTCTCCACTGCCAAACAAAGACAGGGACTCTCTTTTCCCACCTCCCGCATCCTCGTTGCGGCTTCCTGGACCCTGAAACACATAAATCTTCGGCGAAGTGTCCACTATCACTTAGGCCAACGTGAGATTATTAGATTCAGCACATTATCAAACCGTGAAGCGTAAGCTAAAAGGTGAATCTTGGTCTGAGACTATTGATATTGAAAGAGGTGTAAACAGTCTCCTTAAAACTTCATTACGTCAAGCTACCATAGAAAACTTTTTCTTGCACCCTTCCTGTAGTTGAAATGTTAAACTGTTAAGGAGGTATGTTGTACCAAATATTGGATTTTTTTTCTTCTCTTACTATAATCATGTGTATCAACTTATAGGTCTAGAAATTAAGTTATATTCTTAAAATTATAAAAAATAATTTTAATAAAAAATTAATTAACGTAAATTAAAAAGCATTTTATGGTAAATTTTTTCTAATATATGTATATATAGGTGTGTGTGTGCCTGTCCAAAAACCTAAATTTCGGCTATAAGAATCAACCGCTTATAAGAATCAAAAACAGTAATAGCAAACGTGATTCTTATAGGCGGAAATCACTGTGTATATAATGTGTGTGTATATATACCGGGTACATCATAAATTCGTGCAAAGTTTAAAAATTCGTAATAAAAGAAGTAATGCTCGGAATTTTTTTCTATTTGCGCCAATAGGATCAGAGTGACTTTGGATATTTTTCCATGTAATAAAAAAAAATAAAATAAAATAAAATTTAGAAAAAAAAAAAAAAAAAAAATAGTAACCGAAAAAGGGCGCTCTTACGTCATACTGAGACGTTTTATGCAACTCAGGCTATCAATGAAACACCTGGCTGGAAATAGATCCATCATTCGAAGTCGGCAGCATGCTTTCCTTACGAGATCGAGCGTTGGTGATTAAACTTTTCTACAAGAATGGTGAATCCGCAACTGTTGCATTGAGAAAGTTTCGCACGGAGAAAGGACTGAAGGCGCAAAAAAAACCTTATTTCATTGAATCGGATACTGAATTTAGTACGACGTTTTGAGGAAACGGGGAGTTTCGAGGATCTCCACGAAGTGGCAAACCATCCTTGAGCGCGGACCGCTTCCATGTTGCACAAAATGTCATGGACGATTTGGCAGCCAAGACATCAACGGGGTGTAGCAGTGCTCGTGAAGCTGGGAGAAGAACGTGGATTCCGAAACCGTCGATTCGACGTATTCTGCACGGAATGTTGAATCTGTATCCGTACAAAATCCAGGAACTTCCCCCAGTTATTATCGGCAGATACAGATGCAACACAAAACTTTGCTACATGCGCTCTGGCACAAAAGAAACGTAACCCACAGTGGTTTTTGAACGTCATGTGGACGGATGAAGCCCATTTTTCACTGCATGGTGACGTTAATACTCAAAGCAATCATTCTGGGCCCTTTCTTTTTTGAAGACCCTTGTCCTGTATCCTACAGGAAAACCTGTACAGTCACTGGAACACGGTATCGTGCTTTTTTGCGTGACCACGTTAAACCTGCATTGCAGGAAAGACATGCGTTACCTGTTGTCACCTTCATTTAGGATGGTGCCCCGCCCCACATGTCATGTGATGTCAAGACGTTCCTGTTGGAATCTTTCACTGAAGACCGAGTGATAAGTCGCGGTTGTAAGATTCAGTGGCCCTCACGATCACCAGACTTGACCCCGGCAGCTTTTTGGTTGTGGTGATACTTAAAGTCTCTTGTGTGCCGGGACTCCTCAACCACAATGGTGGAAGTGAAAAATGCCATTCGATAGACAGTCGCTGCCATCGATGGCGAAATACTACACTCCGCTGTAATGGGCGTAGTGACGCACCTCACTTGCCATTTACATTGTGCTGGTGTTAATGTTGAACATATGTTACTTTAAAATAAATGCACAGTCTCATGTTATTGTGATCTGTTTGATTTTCTGTTTGCGTTTGCTTGATTTGCATAAAACGTCTCAGTATGACGTGTGAGCGCCCTCTTTCGGTTACTTATGGAAACTTTTTTTTTTCACATGGAAAAAAATCCAATGTCCCTCTGATCCTATTGGCGTAAACAGAAAATTTTTCTGAGCATTATTTCTTTTATTACGAATTTTTGAACTTTGGAAGAATTTATGACGCACCCGGTACATCCGCAGCAAGTTCGGAGCTATGACTTGACACTTAGAGAAACAAACAAATTTTAAGTTCTAGCTTTAGAATTTTTTTTACAATTAAGCTATTGTTTAAACAACTATTTCAACATGCCATAGTGACATGGGACCTAAAACAGGCAGAAGTATATATAAAGTTTAAGCTATTATGAAAATTATATCAGAAATTTTTTTTTTTTTAAATGGGATAAATACTGCCAGGAAAATGAAAGCCAAAATAAAGACATGTTCCTTTCCGTAAATGAGACGTCGATGATAATAACTTTCTCCACGAGTCGTTTATAAGAAAAATAGCTTCATCTCACCGAAACATAAATTTTAATCGAAATTCTTTTCGAGCCATATTAAAATGGCTTTATGTTGCTCGATTAGCTTTTGTCAGATCAAACCAAAATCTGATAAAGAAAGATAAAGGAACGGGCTTTGTTACGACTGCAAAAATGAGATGTCTCCATTTCGCCCGGAAAACTCGCTTAAATATTTATGGACGCATTAATTTAAAACAAACTGGATGTACCATCGAGTCTCTTCACGAAGCTACACAGTTCGGTGCCGCATTTCAAATACCGAAAATTTCCTAATCATTTAATACCAAGGTATAATCGACTCAATTAGGAAAAATGTTTCACAAACGGGTCTCTCGTTTTTTAAAAGAAAAGAAAAATCTGTACTGAAATTTGTAACTGTCTTATAGTATCGAAACTGTCGGGGATTTTTTTTTTCCGAACGCGACAGGCGCTTTGCCCCGGGAACGCTGACCAATCCACGCCCCGAATGAGTTCGCACCAGGTATAATAATCTGCGTGTATTGTAATGTTCATGTTAGGTACAATTTGCATTAACCCCCCCCCCCTCCTTTCAATCGCCTTAAGTACAGGAATACAAAACATAATTAGGAGAGGTTTCGTGTCCACATACAAAGAATTTTTGTGGATGGCATAACCATTTAAATGGTAAAAAGTGCAAACTACAGCTTTGAGACTTATTTTTCGAAATTCGTAGGAAATCACAAAATTGCTCTAATTTTTGAACAGATGAAGGTAAGGCATTGAATAATATATTCGTTTTGACGGAAATTTAATGCTGTACAAGCTCATTCCCAAGGTTTGTTTCTCAAATCGACGGTAAAGAATTCCAGAGGCGAAGTTTATCAAAAAAAAAAGGGGGGGGGGTAAAATTAATTTTTTCATAAATTAGCGATTTTCTTCAGCTCATTTCTCAGAAACTATTAAAGCAGGGGTGGGCATTAAGTCGATCGCGATCGACCCGTGGACCACCAAGACATTTTGGGGTGACCGCCTTTACTAAGACCTGAGACGCGCATACTAAAAGAAACATATTTATGGACATATTATTATGTTTGTATCTTGCGTTTTGCTTTAAACGCGGTTTTAAAAGAGTAAGTTTTATTTATTGTAGTTATGTAGGTAAGTACATTTCCTTATTTATTTTTAAGTTATAATAAATATTGTAGACTTTTTTTTAGCTCACCACACCTACACCATTGGGTGGACCGCAACACCTTGAAAAAATTAGAAGTAGCCAGTACCCTGGAAAAGTCTGCCCACCCCTGTATTAAAGATACAAATAAACTTTGTACATACATTTTGTAGGAAATTTTGCCAGCTTTAATTTTTACACAAGAATTTTTTTTGTAGGATCAACCGTTTTCGACCCTCCCCCTTGCTTTCCCCCCCCCCCCGGGACTTTTAGTATGTTTACCTCCTAACCAGTCCAAACAAAATTCTGAAGTCCGTTCTTCCGCCCTATGACTTTCAACCTAGACCCCTCTTTTGAGCATTCGTTGACTGGACTAATAGGTGAACGGAACCCGAGACTACTTTAGGGAACCACTACACGATGGGGCAGCTATATTAGCATTGAAGCTGGGAGGAGTTGGTTGTTTGAGAGCACTACACTCCTTTTCTTGGGGGGGGGGAGGGTACTCGACGGCTCATTAGAGCTCATGAGAGCGGGACCTACTGCTTAAAGCCGATTTCGAATGGCTACGAATATCCACGCCAATAGTGGGACTCCAGTACAGAACTGCCAACGCCCCGAACAGGTCGATACAATCAGTTCGTTCCAAATGGTAGCAATCGAGAGATTTTAGGATCTACAGCGTTGTGCAGGTGCCTTGGACTGAATTTTTAATCAGGATTTTTTTTTTTATCTCCGCAACCGAAGCATTTCGTTAAAAAGTCCAGGTAAACTTTTTCAATGCTTTCGCAAATAAGGAGACAAGTATACGCGTATGGCAAGAAAAAGGAGAACGAGAAATATTAAATTTTTTTTAAGTAGATTTTGAATTGAGAGGGAATAAAAAGGGAGCTCGCGAACGGTAAAATACTTCCTTAATATAAATATAGACTGAAGTAAAATTGAATAGCCAAAGTCTCTTTTCTTTTCAAGAAACTCTTTCCATTTTAAAAATGGAGTGCGGAGGTACACATACTGAATAAAGTGAGGCCATTATCGGTAGAATATCATCGCGAGAATAAAGTAAGTGGGTAAGGAGCCTATTTCTTTTTCACCTCGTGATAAGGAAACAAATAATTCATAATTTCTTTTTCTTTGCCATTTCCCATTCAGACGTGATCGGAATCTGCTAAGCGCCCGGATAATAGAAATCCTTGGTATCCGGCGCCCGAACGGGTATTTGAGTTTCTAAATAAATAATCTAATCTTGCTGTCGGAATTCAAAAAGCTGCCCGTTCCGTGCACACATCGGAATAAAAAAAGGATTAGACTGGAACGGGGAAGGAAATCTATTGGAGCTACAGCGAGACGTAAATCTGACTCGGATATTCTTAGCTTTCCACAATTTTATGCTCGAGAATCCTATAACACACAGATAAAACAATTTCTTGCCTTAGAAAAATAAAAAATGAGATCCAATTTAACTGGTTGAAAAAATGCATGAAAGACACACCCTATTAAGAGGGGTCCCTTCTGCAAAGTAGACACCTCCTCGGGCGCGGTGGCCAAGTTGGCAAGAGCAGCTGGCCAGTGATCGGAACGTCCCTGGTTCGATGCTCGTCGCTTCAAATCCACCGCCGTGTTCACTCATGGTGGCAGGGGCACATAAAATAGGGCGTGGCTGCAATGTCCTCCAAGTTCTCAGATTGACCTCTAGAGGTGCGGGATCAAGTGGTCCGGTCTCGTCACTTGATTCGGTTCAAAATGACGGGACCGGTCATTTAGCCAAGTCGAACTCTTGTGGTGCTCATTCTAAACAGGAGTCACCCCTTTCATCCCAGTAGCCTGTTAGGATCTGGTGAATGGAACCTCCAACCAAGGACCCTTAGCAACAACAACAACGACAACAACACCTCCTCAGTTTAACACATTACGAATCACCTCTCTTTTAACAAGCGAAAATTAGGAAGCAATAAATGAATTGTACAACATTTGCTCTCTTGGTGCAATGCTTCCAACGCACCAGACATAGCCTAAATAACGCCTGCTGCCACTCCAATGGCAATGTCGGATGGTCCTCGTACTTTCCTCCCCCACGAAGGAACTACGGGTTTTAACGTGCCCATACTTGGTGTAGAGAGCATTCAGCGGCGAGCACCCTCAGTACCGAATACTACCATTGGGTTGGTCCATCGCTATCTGTTTATTCTAACAGCTAAATAGCATATTTCGTCGTATTCATCCGAAATGTCCTGAATGCAAGAGGTATCGTTTGGCAGCCCTGAGGCAATACAAAGACAGCGGTCAAATTCCGTTTAATGAATGGTAACCCACGAAACTGAATGGTTTTCTTCGGGCACCCCAGTACTAGTCAGGTCGGGGGCTGCCTGGAAAGGATCGTATAGTACAGACAAGCGTCAAGGTCTCTAGGATGAGAAGCTTCAGGTCCGCTTCCCAAGGTAAAAGTAATGAGAGAGAGTGTGGCAGAGTTCATCGTCGTGACTGATTTCGCCAAAGTTTAGAGACATGGGGAAATGTAATGTCGATTCTGAAGAATCATAGGTGGTGTGATAGGTCTCTACACCTGTCCGGAACACCGGAGCCACCAAACAGCCATTATATTTTCAAAACTGAAGAGACATTCTGTTTGGAGTAGTTACATCGGTTGAGAATTGATGTTTCGTCTAAAAAAGTAACTGCCTTAACAATCAGTCGGTTTTAGAGTAACTGATTGTGGATCCGAAAAGTGAAACTAATGTTATTAAAATAATCAAACTAATGGGGTCAAACCCGCACTTAGCTTCCTCGGCTGAAAGATCTTCTTAATGATAACACATTAAAAATATCATTCAACTCCGATATTCACATAGCAATTTATTAATGCGGGGGCCATCAGTGGATCTCGCACGTACCAAAGTTAAGCGATGGTACGTGCGGCATTTTACTGAATTTTTATTGGCATTTACTGAATTTTTATTGGTCTCGCGGCATTTTTATTGGCATTTTACGAAATTGGCATTTTACGAAATTGGCGAATTTTTATTGGCATTTTACTGAATTTTTATTGGTCTCGCGGCATTTTACTGAATTTTTATTGAATGAGATCAATTCTAATGAAATATATTGATTCGATAGTGTTAGAATACCCCACAATCAAGGAACATTTTCTCGAAAACTAATTTATCAACATGATTCAAGTTCATTCGCCTATACACGCAGCTTATAAGACAGCTAATAACTTACGAACTCCTTAAATGTCTTTAAACATATGCAGCGAAACTTTTTTGAAATCGCAAAGAATCTCGAACTAAAACTCAAATAACATTTTCCTGCGGACCACTGAACAAGACGGTTTCGTAACTTGACAACATTAAACAAACGATAAAATTCCATGGCTATCAATGAGAAAAGTTCTTAAGAAAATGTTCGTTTTTTGTCAAAACATACATTTAAAAAAAATACTGCCAAACGATTTTAATGGACCTAACATCCCAGAGCAAATCACTGATTTTAAAAAAAATGTCTCCGTTGGCCGCTCTTTAAAAGTAAAATAACTTTCTAATTGAAAACTCCAGAGAGTTCGATTCAATTAAAATGAGAGAAAAATAATTTCTTTTTAAGCATTTTAACCTCTCTAGTATTCTCCTGAAAGCCAGATTTAACTTGTTCGACGAACTAGGACAAGTAGATTTTTGCTTTATTTCATTTCAAAGTTGGCCCGCCAATTCTAAAATCGACGAGTTCGCGTCCGAATATTTAGATGATTGAAAACTGTTGAAATTTATGTTTCTATATTCAATGGATACTAACAAACTTGTTCGACGTTCTTGGATAAAGGAATTGTGAAGATGGAGATTTAATATAAACGATTAAACAAATATAAACTTTATATCGGAACTGATAAGGTTCCGTCGTTCGTTCAACCTTTGGAGGGACCGAGTCCGTCTGAATAAACAGACCTGAAATGTACAAATGAACACACGTGAAGTACATGAAAACTTTTACGTTTAATTTTTGCAAATCTTAAAATTATTTTATGTTTATGCTGCTTATTGAATCGCAGAAAAAGTAAGGATGGTCGAAAATCGTTATGTCTCTGTAAGCAACGGGTACTCTTCCAACAGATATTTTAGAGAAAAACATTCTTGGACTATTGAATTTTTAAGTTATGCGAACTATATGATTAAAAAAAAACAATCTGGTAAAAACTTTCTCGTTTCTTATAAGGTTTCGCCGTCCGTTTATTTTCTTGAGGAATAGCCATAAATAAAATCGAATAGCTGTCCATTCATTCCTTTCACTTTGTTAAGAAGAAGAAAAAAAATGTGCCAACCGAATCGAAAGTAGTCAGCCAAACATAACAAATGACGGAAAGCGAACCTGTGTGACCATCGCCGGTCCTTTCCCACCGTTTTAATGCCAAATAACCCTTCGAACGATGCCAATCTCCCCGACGTGACTCTGCATCACTCTTCCGAGAAAAACGAAATGAAGCGGAAGAGCTGACGGAAGCAGAAAAAGGAGCGGAGCGAAGTATTTGGGAGAGAAAACGGGGGTGAGAGCGGAAAGTTTGTGCCGAAAGAGGAGAAAAGTTTTGGGGGCGATTAACCTGGTTTTTCCTTCTCAGACAGTTTTCATACTGCTCTTGTTACATAAATAAAAGTCAAAATAAGAGGCTGTCCTTTTTTTCTGAAATAGATGGGAATCTGGGTTTTCTTTCCTTTTCATTCAAATGCAGAAAAAAAAACATTCAGAGGATTCTCCACGAAAGCCTCTTATCACTCAAATCTTCAGAGCGCATTCTAGGGAACAATGATAAGAGTAGAGGAGATTCGAAATGGATTGACATGAAACTATTCTGTATAAAATAACTGGAAGAAAAACGGTTCCAAGTCCTATCAGATAATAGTGTAGAAATCTTTTTAAAAGTCGCTTCTTGATTGGGAATCCTTTATTTAATACGAGGGCTTTTGCAAAAACGCTGTTTCAAAAAGCTTTTGGTGACACTCGTGGCTTGTATGTTTGAACTGAGCAAGCACTCTGGCACAGTTCAGCCATGGCAGGGGTATAGAACGTACCAACCGATTCGAACAACACATCGACGCTTACAAAGATGACAGCTAGTCAGTGGCGTAGCGAAGGGAGTGCAAGGGGGTCTATCATGCCCCGGGCGCCACTCGCAGAGGGGCGACAAATGGTCCCCAAAACAAACAAGATGGTCCCCAAGACAAAGACCCGGGGCACGGTACCTTTTTGGCGTCCCCTGGTGAAATTTTCCGGAAAATTTCACTAGGGTGCGCCAAAAAAGTACTGTGCCTCGGGCGCCAATTATGCTCGCTACGCCACTGCAGCTAGTTGGGAAAATGACTTTGAAAGCGGATAATTTTACCGATGAAATGATTCGTTTCATTCAACGCACTGTAGAAGAGGATGAACTGATGCCACTTGAAACGAATATGTTGATGATGGGTAAGCTGCAATTCCTTTCCAAACGCAGAAAGTATTTCTTCAACGCGGCCCGACCGAAGCGGTAATGCTTACGAGTATGCTTAAGCGAGTTAAAAGCTAGTTGCCAATTCGTTCACTAACTCACGTTTAAAGTTCCATGCCCACTACTCTTCCATTTCAAATTTCTATATTTCATGAACGTGTGTATGATTGCCAAGAAACTTGTGGGTATCTCGTAACGGACACACGCAGCGTTTACAATATCCACGATAAAAAGTGAAAGAGGGGCAACTCGTTTCGAACACCTACCTCATCAGGCCGAGGGGCATTAAAGCTGCATTCAGACTACGCTGACGACAACATCAGCTGACGTGTTAGCACGCCAGCCAGGCGGTCTGTGCACACTACGCTGACGTATCGTGACGAATTCACGTCCGTTGTTGTTTGGTTCCCACAAGGTGCATATCGTTACGGGTGGACCCTATAAATAGTGGCCGATCGATTTATTGATGAGGCTTTCACATTAAAACATACTTGATGCATCTCTATAGAAAGAATTCCATAAAGAGCGATGAAGAAAAAATTTATAACTACAGGCATTCAAGAGCACGATGAAAAGTAGAAAATGCATTTTGCATATTAGTAGGAAGGTGGAGAGTGTTTCTGAAACCCATAGAAACTCAACCGGAAACTTGTGATTATATAGTTTTAGCAGCATGCTGTCTTCATGCTCAGAAGTTGTAAAACAATTACACCTTTTGAACAGCAAGTGCAAGTAAGAGAGGAAGAAATATGAAGTTTCCGAAATGCGGAAGCGATTCGTGGAAATAATGTTCGTGAAACTGGACTAGTGAGGGAGAAGTTCAAGAAATACTTCGTTTCTCCTGAATGGGCTGCAAGCTGTTCATGGCAATGGGAGAGCATTCATAAAGGCAGAATGGCCCGTTAATATTTTTTGTAAACATTTTTATTACTGTTTTTTATAGACAAATTTATCATTTTTGTTGCTATAATTTTGAGTTATTAAAGAATGTAAATAAATAACCTGTAGTGAATTTTTTTTCTGCCTAGTATTCAAATAATTCAAATACTCTACAAATAAAAAGGTAATTTTTGGTCGAAGACCGTCGTCTGCCTATAATACTTAATTAAGGGATTATTTGATTTTAATATGCCTGTACTTGAAAGTAACTATTAATCAAAAAATACATATAAATTTATAAATATACATAAACTAAGCTCATATAAATTATTTTTGCTATTTAAAAGATGGAAGTTTAAAAACAAGAGGGGACGAACACTTGTTTATATTGTATTGTTGCACACTCCATTTGTTTACATTTGACAAGATCAGTAGCCAACTGTTGCCGCTAATTCATAAAAAAACAAATTTTTTGCTATGAAAAATTTAAATAAAATACTATATTTATAAATGTAAATAATATAAGCACATATAAATTATTTTTGCTATCTAAAAGACGAAAATCGAAAACAAACCGAGGGGACGAACACCTGTTTATATTGTTAAATCACCCCTTCCTCTATGTTTACATTTTACAAGATCAGTAACCAATTTTACAGCCAGTTATTAAAGAAACTAAATTTTATGCTCTGACAATTTTAAGAAAACACTGATTTTAAAAATGTGTTTTTAAAGTGTTTGAAATATTGGTTAAATCAATCAAACGGCCTAGCTTTGCAATAAATTAGTAAATAAATGCAAATAGTACCTGATATTTCTGATCTCTTCCCATACTTCATTGCATGCATATTTGTTTCTATAATTTTTGTTGAAATGGTCGAATAAAATAGGATATTTCTTCACATGCTTGATGAGCTATTCTTCCCTGTTAATAGCTGACGGCCTGACGCCTGCTGACGAGATCTGGGAATTTATATTTGGAGCTGACGCGTCAGGGTGCGTGTTTTCTCACGTCACGACACGACACAACACGTCAGCGTAGTATGCACACTCCTTATTAAAATAATGGTTTAATTTTTTTCGTAACACGTCAGCTGACGTATCAACACGACACGTCAGCGTAGTGTGAGTGCACCTTTAGTGTGATTGTCGCTATGGACAGTAGGCTTGGACGATGTATCGATACATCGTGAAAAACCGGTGTGAAGCGGACATCGTCACACCGGTTAAATGATTTTCAAAACATCGTAACATCACGATTTTCCGGTGTCACAAACCTAGCGGTGTACACATACGCGGGATTTCCCCGATGTCACACAAACGTTTCCGATGTTTCTGTGTGGGCATGCGATGTTACGATGTCGCATCACTTTGTCGACGATTTCCCGGTGTCCGATGTTTGTACGCATGCGCGGTTTTACGATATCACATCGCTTAGCTTGAAGGGACGATTTTTCGGTTACACACCGTCAATACTTATACTGACGACTTAAAGTACTTGCTAGAAATTATTTGGCAATTCAAGGTTCAAGTGTACCTTCAGAGATAGTATTCAGCACAGGCGGGAGTGTTATTACAAGACAAAGAGCTGCATTGCTTCCAAAAAATGCAGATATTCTTGGTTCAAAATAAAAGATATTTGAATGTTTAATTAGTTTTGTCTGTTGTAGGGCAACAACCTGGTCTCATTTTTATGTATGAATCTATGTTACTTTTTTTAGGGAGGCACGCTGCCACCTGCTGGCTACGTTCGTGGTTAACATCGCGATATATCGTCACATCGCGATTGTAGACTGACGATGTATCGCGATGTCAAAAATGTAACATTGCACAAGCCTAATGGACAGTCACACTTAATACTCCTCGGTCAGATGAATGAGTTAGATAATTCGCAAACGCCGGCAACTGTGAATTGTTCATAGAGACAATCCCACCTCGGTCTGTTGATGAACTATTAATGAGTTCGAAACGAATTGCAACCTTTTACTTTTTTATTTTAAGAAGCTCTGTGTTCCTTTTAAATGTGCGTTAGGTCAGCCACAAACTTCAAAGCAAAATTCCAATTTTCGGCCTATGTTTCATCCTAAAAATTTTCCTCGTAGGTGGCAAATTTCCTCGATCCTTTGATACCGCCTTGACGGGCAATTACTACATTAACAAATTTTCCACCCCCAAGCACAATAAAATGTCTTCCACAAAATTTCAGCGTTCTCCATTTTAATAACTCTTTTTCGCAAGACCACAACTTATTTTAATGAAAGACATGAACGATAATTTCCCGAGAAGCGGAATTATCGTAAAATAAGCTTTGACGAGCAATTTTCGCCGCTTAAGAAACGCAAGACAGTCTAGGGAAGGATCATTTTTTGGGCACGTGCTAAAAAAAAAAATAATAATAATAATAATTAAAAGCCGCAATCCTTCGGGTACTGACATGCTAGCTAATTTATTGATAGGGGAAAATCAAACATTTAATACTCGATTATTATTATTTATAACAAATTTGTATTGTGTTATTACAGAACAAAACTGACACGGGAATTATTCAATAATAAAAGGTTTCGTATAAATTAATCAACAAAAAATCAATATAAAATATTGATGAGTACGATTTTGGTTGATAAATAGTCTTATCTCTTTCCCCAAAGACAAAACATTTGTCGAACTCGAATCATCAGTCCGTTTATTGACCGAAATTTTTTTTTATAAATTTCCTTTTCGATTATGAAGCTTTTCACGCAAAAGTGGAAAAAGACTTTTAAAACAGGCGTAAGTCGCATTTAGACAAGCCCACGATATTTTTTGAAATTCAAGTTATTCCTTGTGTCCTGTAACCACTCGATTTCATTAGATTATTTCTAAAATTGGCAGGCTTTCGCTTTTGTATAAGGCTGGACTGGGCACGCGTTAATCGTATTTCAAGGCTCCTCCCAATTTAGTTTTGTCAAAAATCGGCCGCCAGTAAGATTCTCTTGTTTACTTACTTCTGACATAGGTTTGCCATCCATAGTCTACAGCAGGGATGGCTAAATGGTCCTTTTACGGCACTAAAGCAACCAAGAAAGAACATATTGTTATAATACTATCGTTGAAATAGTAGTACTTTGTTCCAACCCTGAGCACAAGGAAAGAAGTGGTCTTACGAGGATAAAAAGTATGACATCTGCTTCTGAAATCGACGTTGATTTGACTGCATCCAGTGCCCATCCGCAGGAATCTCATTCAATTTTTCTACTATTGGATTATTAAAAAAACCAAATTTATGTTTTGCGTTGTAATCTATATGTATATAAAACAGTTCCGTAACTGACTCACTGACTCCCTGACATACAACGCACAGACCAAACCGCTGGACCTAAAGGGTTGAAATTTTGCATGGCGATTCTTCTTATGGTGTAGGGGTGCACTAAGAGAGATTTTTGAAAAATTCTTCTTAGATTTTTTAAAATTAAATTTTTAAGCTTTTTTGTAACTTTTTTAAGTTTGCATTTAAAATAATTTGAATATAATAATTTAAAATAATTTGAGGATTATAAAATTTATATCACGAGAAAGATCATAAAAATTCCTTTAAAATGAGATTTTTTCGAATCGTTACCTCCATTTTCGGATTTTTGGTGAATTTTTAAAGATTCATTTTTAGAATTTAATTTATTAAATGCTGATCACGTGATTTCTTTTTCTGGTACTTTAAATAAATTTATCGTCACGTGCATAACAACTAAATAGACAAAAAAAAATTTTTTTTTTTTCTTGCTAATGCGGCAAACGATTGGACATATTAAAATACAGTAAAAGATATATTCCTCAAACTGTACTATATTAACTGTACTATATTCTTTTGTATTCTATTAGATTTAATTTGAATATTTTCTTCTACATTATTTTGTCTATAAAAATATCCGTTCCGATTTTTTTATAAATAAATTTTTTTGTTTTTTTTACATCATTTGTATACATTTATCGTCGTATTTATTATAAATAAATCAATATATATATATATATATATATATATATATATATTTATTTATTTATTTATTTATTTATTTATTTTTATTTTTATTTTTTTGCATTAGTTGCATACATTGACCGTTGTATTTAGTTTGAATGTACTCCGTAGCGAAGTGCGGGTTTTCAGGTAGTATAAGCATATTTTGGGGACTCGATTTCATTTTGTAAAGAAAACTGATTTTGTTCATTTTTCTCATATAAACGTTTTATTTTCCAAAAATCAAATGTATTTTTATTATACGTATACGGGGATTTCAAAAAATTGCTTTTCAAACTGCTTCTTTGGAGTTATTACTTGCCAAAATATTTCATTTCACAAAGTTGAGTTTTGTAATTTGCGCATTTTTCGCAAAACATATACTACAAATTTTGATGTCGCCAAAATTTTTTTTTCACTAAGCAAACATTTTTATCAAGAATGCAATTTTTCTGAAAAATGAATAATACAATTTTTGCTCCATTCCCAATGCGGTCTTTTTGGTATTTATTTATATATGTTTCAAATAGCTTAAGCTTCAATATTTAAAATTATTTTATAAGTTAAAATCTCAAAATTTCCCGAAAGCCATTTCGCGTTCGGCACGGCAGACAGTAGAATTCGGCCCGAAATGACAGTTGGCCCTTCCTTTTCTGAATGGACAAACTATGTGTGATAATAATAAAAAGTAGCAAATGAACTTAATAAATGACAATGACACATTTAAAGTAAAAGTCAATCCAATAGCGAAAGTAAAAGCCCAACGAAACTTCAAAGTGAATGAGATATTTGAGCTTGACTAGCTGTCAAAGAGCTGTGACGCTGCGACTGCGTGTCACCCAATTTTCGGGGGTTGGTTTAAGCCAGTGGTATAAACCAACTAGGGGCACTTAAGCCAGTGGTTTAAACCACCGGTGGTCCGCGAGAGCCTCGGCAGTCGTCCGGCACCACATATAAACAAGTTGCCAATTAAATGGAGATTTTGAAAGCAATGTTCATTGATCTAGATTGGCCGAATATATCCGATGACTATCAGGTGTTGAATTGAAATTTCCTAAAAGTTTAACATAATTATTTTATTATTAGAATTTGATACGTAAGGATGTGAGTACGTTAATCCTGTATCCCTTTTGCCCGAGGGATATCCTATACCCCCATACCCCCGGAAGTCCCCCCTCCCCCTCAAGTCGGTGGGAGGTGGTGGTGGTTCGCACATGGTTCATTTACTGGCCTAGTGGTCCACGGACTTCTACGGGTTGGGAACCACTGGTTTAAGCGGAGGAAGGATTTTTTCGTACTAGAAATGTCGGGAAATCGAAAAAGTAGAGGAACTGAAACACAAAGAAATTTTTTGCTCTTAAATCATATTAAATTGTTCAATTTGTGTTCGTTTTAAAACGATAGTACTTTGTCTGCTGAACGGGCGGAGCACTTCTTGAAACACCTGCGGTGTAGAGAGTGTTCTGCAAAGACCAGATGGTAATCGTAAACAGGGTTGAATGTGACATGACGAATGGTTATGCAATGCATTGCAAAGTAAATAAATAAAAATTATTTATCTATATATATAAAACAGTTCCGTAACTGACTGACTGACGCACAGACAAAACCGCTGGACCTAAAGGGCTGACATTTTGCATGGCGATTCTTCTTATGGTGTAGGGGTGCACTAAGACAGATTTTTGAAAAATTCTTCTTAGATTTTTTTAAATTAAATTTTTAAGCTGTTTTAGTAACTTTTTTTAAGTTTGCATTTTAAATAATAATTTGAGGATTATAACATTTATATCGCGATAAAGATCATTAAAATTCCTTTAAAATGAGATCTCTTTCGAATCTTTACCTCCATTTTCTGATTTGGGGTGATTTTTTAAAGATTCATTTTTAGAATTTAATTTATTAAATGCCGATCACGTGATTTCTTTTTCTGGTACTTTAAAGAAATTTATCGTCACGTGCATAACAACTAAATAAACAAAAAATATTTTTTTCCTTGCTAATGCGGCAGACGATTGGACATTATTTTGTCTATAAAAATATCCCTTACGATTTTTTTATAAATATATATATTTTTTTCTACATCAATTGTATATTGATCGTCGTATTTATTATAAATATATATATATATATATATATATATATATAATTATTTTTTTTACATTAATTGCATACATTGACCGTTGTATTTAATTTGAATGTACTCCGTAGCGAAGTGCGGGTTTTCAGCTAGTCTATATACACTGAAGTGCCACTGAATTAGGGATAGCAAAGCCTATGCAAATTGTGTAGCGCTGCGATGTATGCGCAAGTGAGGGCGCTGTGGTAACTGCATATATAGCGCCTACTGTGGTTGTTCTGAATTAGCTGTTGGAATTGCCAGTATGGGCAAACTGCCTTCGATCGCGGACAAATCATAGGTGCGCGACGCATGGGCCATTCAATTTCCGAAATCGTCAGACAGCTAGGATTTTCAAGGTCGACAGTGTCAAGAGTATACCAAGAATACATGGATGGTGGGAAAAAAAATAGCGATCGGGCAAACTGCAAAGGACAATTAGCCTGGACAGTGATTGGTGAGAGACGGCTCAGGCGTATTGTACGTAGCCAGCGAAGCCAAACATTAGCTCAAATTACCACCCAGTTTAATGACGGTGCCAGTCGTACAGTCAGTAAACGGACTGTGCAACGCTCGCTTCACCGTATGGGTTTCGGGAGCCGTCGACCTACGAGAGTACCATTGCTCTATACTCGCCATCGGGCTGCACGTCTTGCCTGGGCAAGAGAGCACAGAGACTGGAGTGTAGAGGACTGGAAACGAGTAGCATGGAGTGATGAGTCTCGATTCCGACTACTTAACGCCGACGGGAGGCTGAGAATATGGCGTCAGGCTCATGAAGCCATGGATCCTGCATGCCTGGCTGGAACTGTACAAGGGCATGGTGGCTCAATCATGGTCTGGGGTGTTTTTTCGTGGCACAGTTTGGGATCTTTGGTGCGTGTGTGGCAACGAACTTTCGTATTGGGGGTTTATTTTAAATCTTTATATATTATAATTACTTACTAATTAATTAATTAATGAATTGAAGGTAGGAATAACTCTTACTAATTAAGGTAGGCTTCAGTTAAATTTAAATACAACAATATTTACCATTTGGCCATTAGTGGTTAGTACATTTTAAGATAGATGGTAAAGTTGCGTTGTGTGTAGCAATAACCCATAAACATATAATAATTAAAATTTACCCTAGGTTCATTACTGAATGCATCACTGTGGTGATTAATGAGCCAAAAGAAAAATTAAATTAAATCTAATAAAATTACTTAACCTTGGAGAACACCTAGAAATAGAATTACTTCACCTAAAAGAAAAAGTTTCATATCTGCTGAAATAAAAAAAAATAATACCTAAGCTGAAAATCAGAAAATTTACTAAAAAAGCAAGGACCGACATGACAAAGATATACTTTAACATAACAAATTTATTCCTTCCGATTTCATTAACAATATTACCACCAATCTGGTAATCAGTTCTAATCAACACCTTTTCGACATACCAATATTAAATTATCAAAAATACAATTGCTGTAAAACTAAGATTTATATCTTCACAACACAATAAAATATATACAAAGAAAATTCCAAAATGAAATGGCTGGCGAATATAAAAAAAACTAAGTCATTCTATATGCAATTGCTCATCATAAATTTAATTTTACATTTAAATTTAATCTTAATGATTCTGCTGCAGCTTTAAAAAAAGGTAGAGAGGTTATGGATAGAATTTACAGAAAGGAAAGGAAAGGAAAAGAATTTCACCCGTCGCCATCACATCAATCGTCGGGATCTTAGCGTCGTCCCGAGGCCAGAGCCTCAGCCCCCGATCCCTCGGTCTTTTACGCCTCCGCTCTCCGTTCAGGATCCTCGAAATCTCCTCCCTTTTCAAACTCCCGCGCTCCCGAGTCAGCACCTTGTCACCACTTCCATCAGTCCCCTCATCTCGTTCTTCTTGATTATTTTAATTTCACTGCGTCCTGGTCATCCACCCGGCGATGTATCCTTGCGCGCCTTGCATCTCCTCTTCTGAGATGCCTTCCCCTTTCGAAAAAGGGCGCGCAGCGGACGTATCGGGTTACAGATAGTGGGGGGAGGCTATGAGATTTGTTGCTAGGCGCTGGGTCATTTTTAAGGAAAGAAGGAAAACAATGAATATTTCTAAAACTTTTACCATTTAAATTAACAACCGCCAGCCAAAAAATTATACCAGCCATTCACAAGGTTCATAAATAAGGATTATTAATTTATCCATATTTTTAACAATAAGGTATAACTTGTGATGATCTATTTCAAACTTAATTCTTCTCAATGTCAAAACATTTAGAGAAACTTGCTCACACTTCTCCAAATGCGATGACATTAATCAAATCAATTAATGTTTGATCATCACAAGTTTAAACCCTCAGATATATTTAGCAGAGGCTTAATAAATTTATTAAAACAAAGCACAATCGTTACTAAAATTTACTTACTTACTTACTTTACTAATTTAATTATCTGAATACCCGATATTAATATAAACGTTAATTATTTCTAAACTATTAATTATCATCACAACATGTACCAACCCCCCTCAATGCAATTCGGTACGTAGAGTTGCTGGGTGATCACCTCCATCCGTTTATGCTGTTCTGTTATCCGCACGGTAATGGAGTTTTCCAGCAAGACAACTGTACCTCTAACAAGTCCCGGTTGGCTACTGGCTGGTTGGATGAGCATTCCTCTGACTTCTCTGTCATGAATTGGCCACCTAGAAGCCCAGACTTAAATCCTATTGAGTATCTTTGGGATGTTTTGGAACAAGGCGTGAAAGGCCATCACACAGCACCAAAGAACCTTACTGAATTATGGACAGCTTTAGCCAATATTTGGCAAGCCATTCCCGTGGAACGTTTCCAGAAACTTGTTGAATCTATGCCTCGTCGTGTGGCAGCCGTTATCAAGGCCAGAGGAGGCCCAACTCGTTACTAGGTAGGTATCCCTAATTCAGTGGCACTTCAGTGTATATAAAACAGTTCCGTAACTGACTCACTGACTGACAAACAACGCACAGACCAAACCGATGGACCTAAAGGGCTGAAATTTTGCATGGCGATTCTTCTTATAGTGTAGGGGTGCACTAAGAAAGATTTTTCAAAAATTCTTCTTAGATTGTTTTAAATTAAATTTTAAGCTGTTTTTTTACTTTTTTTACGTTTGCATCTAAAATAACACTTTGGGGGTTATAAAATTTATATCACTAGAAAAAAATCATAAAAATTCCTTTAAAATCAAAATTTTTTCGAATCTTTACCTCCATTTCCTGATTTTTGGGGAATTTATAAAGATTAATTTTTAGAATTTAATTTATTAAATGATCACGTGATTTCTTTTTCTGGTACTTTAAATAAATTTATCGTCACGTGCATAACAACTAAATAAACAAAAAAAATTTTTTTTCCTTGCTAATGCGGCAGACGATTGGACATTATCCAAAAAAAATATTAAAATACAGTAAAAGAAATGTTCTACAAACTGTACTATATTAACTGTACTATATTCTTTAGTATTCTTTATATTAGATTTAATTTGAATATTTTCTTCTACATTATTTTGTCTATAAAATTATCCTTTACGATTTTCTTATAAATATATATATATATATATTACATCAATTGTATACATTGATCGTCGTATTTATCATATAATATATATATATATATATTTGGCATGAATTGCTTACATTGACCGTTGTATTTAATTTGAATATACTCCGTAGCAAAGTACGGGTTCTCAGCTAGTTAATTCGTATAAATAGATATATCACGCACACGCATATACATATGTGTACGTGAGTGTGTTATTTTTGGATGAAGGATTTTTCTTCTGCTGTTGGGCGAATAAAAGCTTTATATTTCTTTATGAACAGTAATTTTATTTCATTGAATAAATTGAGAATTTTCTTTCATTTTAATAGATTATATATTTTTTGTTGTTATTTTAATAAATTGTAACTATAAGAGGAAACGGGCCTTCAGCATATATTTCGTATTCCTAGACATGTCTCTACTAGACGGGGTCGAAAGAGTTTCCTAGTAAAATTCTGTACTCCCTTTCAGTCTCTCATTTCTTGCTTATAATTCGGGAAAACTCTGTCTCTCTTCTTGTTACTGAAAGGATTTGTGAGAAGAATAGCACTTGAGCTGAAACGTTGAGGGGCATTCTGCTCGGCCTTTTTTAATTTTTCAGTTCATCTTTATATTCATCTTTATATTTTTCAGTTCATCTTTGTTAAATATGCGTAAATTTCAATTGTGTCTTACAATAATAGGATTCTAAATACTAGATATTTGTGATAATTTCTCTGCAAGATAAAATAACCATGATAAAAAATTATATAAAACATACATAGCGTTTTTTTTTTTAAATTTTAAATTATATAAAACATACATAAGCGTTTTTATTTCGTACACTCCTATTTTATAAGTCGGTAATCTTACAACAACAATTTCATTTCGCTTCACGACAGAGGAATCTATACACCATTTATTCGATGAAAATCGAAAGACGAAAACGCATTTCATAGGAAATTTTCCATATAATTATATTTCGAATGCATCACTTTCTGTTTCTCCTCACACTCAGCTTTTTTTTTTTAAATTCTAGAGAAAGTGATCGTGATACACCCGATAAATACCGCTGATAATAACTATCAACGGTCAATGGGGGTCAACACTGCGGGAAGTCACCACCTATAGACTTATTCAACAACTGTAATGCAGGATCAGTCACTTATCATGGATCATTACGAACGCGGTTGCAGGTGCAAATATTATTTCTCGAGAGAATCCTTTCGTGTAAGCGTAAAGTGATAGCCAACCCCTCCCTCTCCCCGAAATTCTCGACTCTAGACGTTCTTCCACACTTTTAAAAACATTCGAAGAGACCAGGAGTCAATGCCATAGTCGCATTGCCATACACGACGGTAACATCTGTTGACATCGCACACCGTATCTTGAGCTACGGGGAATTTTCCTCTCTCGGTCACAGAGTAGTAAACGCAGATTTTTTAATCCTATTTCCTCATTTTGAAAATACATCATATTGGGGGGAGGAGTAAATATTTTTATTTTAATCTAATAGTTTAAATTTTGAAGCAGTGCACTCTAATGATTTAATGTCCCCCAAAAAAAACTAGCTAGGAAAAAATTGAAAATTTTAAAAAATACGTCCTTTTTATTTAAACGTCTCCATTCATAGGCCCAAACAAAAATATTGCCCAAACAAAATTTGGTAATATTTGGGGTTAATAAAATACTGAAAGGAAAATTCCCCGCAGTGTAATGGGCGATGGATGATCTGAGATGCCAACGTGCCTCCATAAAGTAAAGTTTGAACCAAAAATGAATGGCTCGAAAGAAAACAGTTTTGAATGGAATTTTACTTACGGATCACTCAATAATAAAAGGCTAGGAAATTTAATCCTATATCTTGAACTTTGCAAACTGAAGTCTCTTAACACTTTACAGAAGAAATATTCCGTGTTTGCTTCAGCGACGCCTAACTGCGGGCTACGGTCCATTCCGTTTCGACTTCTTACTCGCGTTTTTCGGGAATTGGGACCCTATCGTGTGCTTCAAACTGACTTGTGGACGCATTCCCAAACAGTTGTTCGCATTGTTATCGAAATTGAGAACTGTTTTCCATAGACCACTCCCAGTGTTATTTGACTTCGCCCAAAATAGCTCGAGGCACGTCGGTTGAGACGTGAACAAATGCATCGCTTAGAAGGTGTTAAATTATCAAGACATCATTCGGGAAGGGGGGGGGGGGGAATTGTGGTAAATAACTATTTTCTTTGAATGCCCAAAGAAAAATGGTGGTAAATTAAACTAAATATGTATAGGGGTGAGGGTCCCAAATATCGCCCCTGTGCCTAATATCGCCTACTCGTGTTTCTAAAGTATTATTCGCGCTATGTAAGAGAAAACGCAGTCACTCCTTAGTTCTGGGTTTGTACTAACAGAGACAACGCTCTTATCACTGACAACAGAAACTATATGGCGTCCCAAGTTGTTTTGGCTGTTGTCTTCGTAAGAATCAGAATCCAGTGAATGACCAGGTAGGTGCATCCAAACTCTAATTTTACTTATGTCATTTGAAAGTGCATTAAACAGAGACTTTGCTAGCAATGTCTTTTAACGGGTGCTCCTAATTTCGCCTGGTAGGCGGTAAGAGGAACAGAGGTAGGCGATATTAGGAACCGCTCTGTAGTTCACTGGAAATTTCAATTTTTCCAATTTAGTTACATAACTTAAACTGGCACTGGTTTTGGAGCTGGTCGATCTCGGGATACCAAATGAAATCCTCCTTAGGGATGTTCTTTGCGTTTCCAGCCTAATCGGAAACTAAAAAGTGGGTAAAATGTCGAAATAAAGTTAGAGTAGGCAATATTTGGGACACTTACCTTATGCAGCATCCAGAATATGCCATATTCAACATCCATGGTGTAATCGGGTCATATTTAGACAACGTAGAAGTAACTCAACATTTGTTTCAAGCTGAAAAACTTTTCTCCCATCCACCTTTTTCATCATTCGACATTTTCGTTATTTTACCACCCAAAAAGTCTCATCTCTGTCAATTCTACGGGAAGTAACAATGGGTCGTGGAAACCCCGATCGACCCCTATCACACAATCCTTACAAACCAATGTTATTACCTAGCTTTCTTTTTATCGGTGACAGTCAAAATTAATTTAAATCTATTTATAGTCTCTTTTTGGATGATGTGGGATAAACCAAAACTAGCGCATTCCGATCAGTGCACTAGTGTCCCTTAATAGAATATTCGATCCTCTTCAGTCGTACCTGTCCGCAGTCGACACGTCGAAAAACGGTGAAAAATTACTTCAAACCGTAGGTAAAAGAGGATGAAATCGAAACTATTGTAAACATTCCATTAAAAATGCAATACAGTCCTCTGCTTAGGCTGGGAGGTTATGTATGGCGAAGCGGATTTGAAGAGAAATTGACCCCCCCTCCCAAACGGAAAATGTAACATCGTTCTTAAATCCTCCCTTGGTCGACACGCTTGTTAATAGTAGTATACGGTTACTTTGCGATTCCTGACGAAGGTGACGTCTTCGAAATCTCTAGTGAATGAGTGTTCACGCCAAAAACTTTCGACGGCGATTTCTTTGCGGTTGATATTTCCCTGGCGACAGTGTAAAGCGAACAGTTTGGAGAAAGCATGCGACAACTCACCCAGGCGAAACAGCGGCTGACCGCCCTCATGGGAAAAAGAGTGTCCGTCACAACCGAGCCAAACGTGCGGGGCGATTGTCCAGTGGGGCTGACGACCGCATCACCCTGCTCATGGCTCCGCGAAGAGACCGCCTGTGAGTGGGAGCGTACGGCAGCGGTCGGCCGCGGAAGGGGCGCCCGTCGCCAACACCCGCCAATCTGACGCCAATTCTGGCCCTTAGGCTCGGATTGAGAATTTAGATTGGGAAATTTGTTTTAAAACCAAGAATCTCTCGAAGGCTTGGAATAAATTTTTGTCTTCGTAAAAGGGAAAATTGAACGTCTCCGTGAACTCGTACTTCTGCTCCGTGTAAAATGAACGGATCGGGATATTTATAATTAACTAGCTGAAAACCCGCACTTCGCTACGGAGTACATTCAAATTAAATACAACGGTCAATATATGCAATTAATGCCAAAATATATATATATATATATTTATTTATTTATTTATTTATTTATTTATTTATTTATAATAAATACGACGATCAATATATACAATTGATGTAGAAAAAAAGATATATTTATAAAAAAAAATCGTAAGGGATATTTTTATAGACAAAATAATGTCCAATCGTCTGTCACATTAGCAAGAAAAAAAATATTTTTTGTCTATTTAGTTGTTATGCACGTGACGATAAATTTATTTAAAGTACCAGAAAAAGAAATCACGTGATCGGCATTTAATAAATTAAATTCTAAAAATGAATCTTTAAAAATTCCCCAAAAATCAGAAAATAGAGGTAAAGATTCGAAAAAGATTTCATTTTAAAGGAATTTTTATGATCTTTCTCGTGATATAAATTTCATAACCTTCAAATTATTATTTTAAATGCAAACTTAAAAAAAGTTACTAAAACGGCTTAAAAATTTAATTTAAAAAAATCTAAGAAGAATTTTTCAAAAATTTCTCTTATTGCACCCCTACACTATAAGAAGAATCGCCATGCAAAATGTCAGCCCTTTAAGCACAGCGGTTTGGTCTGTGCGTTGTATGTCAGTCAGTCAGTAAGTCAGTGACGAAACTGTTTTATATATATAGATAGTTAGGCACCCCGACGATTGAAAATAATCGAGACCGGGAATAAAACCCCATCCTATTTCACTATAATTGAAAGCAAAAACTCTCGATTCAAATTTCGAGAGCAGATTTTGATTTAGAAATTCGAATCCAGCCTTTTTACTGGTAGTTCTTGCGAAACATTGAGTTTTCCCCTATTCTTTAGTTATTTAACTACTAGCCGGGCTTCGGCTCAGTCCGTCCACCAGACAGACGGCTTTGAATTGATTCAGCGAGAGGGAGAATGTTCATAAGAGGCACTATTCATTTGCAGTCTCCCCCCACCCCACAAAAAGAAAAATGTGTTTACACCACCACCACCTGGTATGATATGAACTTACCTGCATTACAAAAAGATAAATTTTCATGTGCCAGTCTGGAATTGAATTCTAACGGAACAGCATTAACCTCTTGAGACTCGAGTAAAAGAAAATTCAAATATTTTTTATAATTATAGTTTATTAAAAAATGGGCATGAAAAAGCTTGTTTTTCAAGAAATTAATGAATTTAAATTAGGCACATCCATTTTATTCGATGTTGAGGTCATAAACACAATAAACAATGACAAACCCGCACAAAAACATTTAAACAAAAAACTTTAATTAGGTAAACTAATAAACTTTATAAAGTTAATACTAATTATTGAATTTTAAAAGTGTATTACTAATAGTTAATAGCAGTTAATCACTTATCAATTTACACTGAGATTCATGAAAAACTTTAAAACAATTTCTTTCGGCACTAATACACCAAAAACATTTTGCAAACTGTATCACTAAAAGCTGTAAAGTAAAAATGTCAAATTGTGGAACAATTGTTAACCAAAATCAATTTAAAAACTAAACACAGTATAAGTAGCATAAGAAAAAAAGCACGTGAAATCTTATACGCATGAATAAAAAGAAAACCCAATATAAAAAATATAATTTTATAATTAAAGTCCTCAGAATTCAGCTAGATTTAGCCTTTCATCATTGAAGCAAAAAAACCTGAAAAGTAAAACATAAAATACATATACATTTATAATAAACCACTAAAAGCTGAAAAGTAAAAATCTCAATTTTATTAACCAAAATCAATTTAAAAACTAAACACAGTAGGAGTTCGGTTCTTTTGTATTAAAAACTTCCAGGTGTCGAACAACACGAACATTTATTGAGAATTAGAAAAACAAAATATATCACGACGGACCGAGATGCCTTAGTGCCGGTGCACACTTGCGGCAAAAGTACTCGGGACGCTGCGTTATTTTCAATCCGATAAGAAGAAATGCAGAGCAACTGCTATTGGGATTCACACGTGCCGCCGGCGCCACTCCCAGGTCGCCGCAGGTTCGTGTGGAACGCGCTGCACATTCCTGTAACCCCATAGCTGGTAGTACTCATTGGTCTACTGGGCAGTGCACATCTGCCGCAGCGTTTTATCTCCTATCGAGCCTGTGAAGTCTCTTTACAAGATGTCTGATGAAAATGTGGAAGTCTAACTTTTCATCGACGAAGTAAAATCTCGCCCGATAATTTGGGAT
Organism: Dolomedes plantarius; assembly: GCA_907164885.2. Classification (NCBI taxonomy): domain Eukaryota; kingdom Metazoa; phylum Arthropoda; class Arachnida; order Araneae; family Dolomedidae; genus Dolomedes; species Dolomedes plantarius. The sequence continues at coordinate 2,402,022 of OU015496.1, forward strand.
GTTAGTCAGGTGGACTATAAAGACCGAATAAAGAAACAGTCTGCTTGGGAAAATATTTGTGAAACCATTATTGAGAACTTCAGCCAAAAAACGGAGAATGAAAAAAATGCAACCAGTAAGTATAATTTTTTACAACTTTTATTAAAATAAGTACATTAGATAACAAAACTTTTAGATGGTCAAGTATTTAAGTTTATTTTAAGTGGGTCGTCCGAAAATGATTAAAAAACTTTTCACCATCTTCCCTGAGATCCATCAAGCATACATTAAACGCTCCCTTCAAGTACCTCTCGCCAGGGCCCGATTTAGAAAATTCTGGACTATAGACACAACTCGGGATGGGGGCCCCCCTAACACTGACGTGGGCGTAAAATTTCCAAAGTTGACACACAAAAAAAATAATCATGAATCATTATGAAAGTACCATTTTTCCAAGAATAGGCTATTTGAAGCGTAGAAGCCGAGAACATTATCAAATAATAAAAAGCAATACAACATATTAACTTCATCATTAAAATACCGATACAATGCAATCAGAAAAACTTATTAATTCCTTAAATACACTATAACATACATGTGATGAACTATATAACTATACATATAATGAACTAATCAATCAAATTTGAAAGGATGTATTGAAAAAATTGCTAAAAATCGTTAAAAAAGGTAAAATAAAAAAAATTTGAATTGGGAATTTTTTCTTTCTTTTCTTTTAAAATTAAAATTTTGGGGGCCCCCAACATTCGGGGGCCCCTAGACTCGGGCCTACCGGGCCTAATGGAAAATCAGGGCCTGCTTCTCGCTGTTGTATGAATGGATCCAGTGCTTCTTTTTTCTAATTCCATTTTCACGAATAACATGCTTGTAGACTAAGTAAGAAAAAACAACTTTTTTCTTAAATAATTGGGCGCGCGTACGATCCATCTCGGTTGGTGGCAAACGAGAGACTGCCGCTGACGCCTATCACCGCGAAAGTGTGCACTGGAACAGCGTTCCACGCAGATTGAAAATAACGCAGCGTCCCGAGTACTTTTCCGCAAGTGTGTACCGGCACTTACTTGGCGATCCCAGCGAAGTTCCACTTCCTTCTGTCTGAAGTTCAAACATCACAACATATCAACGCAAAAGCGCAATTACAACTTAAAACGTATTCCATTATATTGACTGAAGTATCTGTCGAAGTTGCTGCCTTCAGTTATTGTAAAGTATCGATAACACAAAATATAGTATCAAGCATGCAAACAGTGCAGGAACTAAGCAAATATAATATTACGTCTGTTATGAGGGATACCCCATTGCGTTGTGTTGCTAAAAGGGGAGATAAACTCCAACAAGATACTAACTAATCGACATGAAATTGCAAATAAATAATAAACAATTTATTTATACGATTAGACAGTAATAAGCATAAAATTAACGCTGCATGAACATATTCTTGGCTATTAATCTATCAATGTCCTGGTTCTTATCTAAAACGTTTGTATTTAAAGCTGTAATTGTTCTAATTTCAAGTGTCTATTGGTTCTTTTCACATTTTATATCCTTAGATGGTTCTAAGTTCTTAGGCCAGGTGGATTCGTCTTGTTTTAACCAGGATGGTCCTTGCCACCACAAATCACTGTTTTTTAATTCAGGCACAGCGAGTCCACGTGAAATCTAATCCGCCGGATTTTCTTTCCCAGGGCAATGAGCCTATTGAATTGGATTAGTGTATTTGTGAATTTCCTTCACCCTATTTTTTACGAAAACTTTAAATCTGTCAGGTGAGCCCTTTATCCAAAAATATGTAATGGATGAATCCGTCCAAAAAAATTTGGAAACCGGAAACTCTAAACCTTTAATTATTTTGTCGCTTAACCGTGCTGACAACAGGGCTCCCATTAGCTCGAGTCTTGGTAAGGATAAAGTCTTCAAGGGGGCTACCCTTCCTTTAGATGCAACAAAACTAATCACAACGGTATTGTCTTTCAATTTTGCACGCAAATAAGCAACTGTCCCGTATGCTTTGATAGATGCATCCGCAAAGAGATGCAACTGAATATTGTCAATGTCTTGATTTAAGGCATGTGCAAAATAGTAACGGGGTACACGAATTTCACTTAACTTTTTTATGTCATCACACCATTCTTTAAAAACACTAGCCAACAGTGAAAATGTAACAAAAACAAATGGAGTTGTTATGTACAAAATCGACCACACTGATCACGAAAACGACCATGAAAATCCCCAATTAGCTCTAGTTTTTTATATATGAGGGGGAGGGGTCATATCAGTTAATGATAAGCATTTCCTTTGAGTCTTCCTGATATTGCTTTCAAAATTCCGCAGATGGTAAACAACATGACGTTATCCCCTTCCAAAAACACACAGCAGCATAAAATCTCACAATGTGAGTTGAATGATCTGGTAAGAGATCTACAATTACCTAAAGGAAAAGCCGAACTGTTGGCGTCTAGACTGCAGCAAATGGAATTGTCTTGACCAGATGGTAAATGTGACTGCGTTCTGTGACGGCCATACTCCCTTCTTTCAGTTTTTCAATAGTGAAAATAATTTGGTATTTTGTAGTAACATAGACAGTCTCATGGCAGCTATGAAAATTGACTACAAAATTGGAGACTGTTCATCAATTCATCAAAGTTAAGTCTAAAAGCTGTTCTTCTGCATAATGCAAATTTGTTTCTATCTATTCCAATTGGTTACGCAGCTTACATGAAAGAAAGTATGAGAACATGAAGCAACTGTCATGCACAGTAAACTATGATAAGTTTAAGTGGCCAATTTACGGTGATCTGAAAGTCATTGCCATATTACTTGGCCTGCAACAAGGTTATACCAAATTATGTTTTTTTTGTGTGTTTATGGGACAGCTGTGCAAGGGCACGTCACTACAGACAGAAGGATTGGCCTGTGTGTTAATCAGTGAAACCTAGAAGACTCAATGTTTTATATGAACCACTCATTGAATCAAGCAAAATTATACTCCCTGCTCTTCATGTAAAACTGGGCCTTATGAAAAACTTCGTAAAAGTGATAGATAAGACTGGAGAAGCATTTTTGCATTTGTCTACGAAATTTCCACGTCTCAGTGAAGCCAAATTAAAACAGGGGGTTTTAGTTGGTCCACAGACATGCAAACTGTTTAAGGATGAACATTTCAATAATATTCTCAAAGGTGATGAGAAGTTAGCCTGGGATTCCTTTGTTCAAGTATCCAAAAACTTCCTTGGAGATCATAAGGCAGAAAACTATAAGGATCTTGTGGAAAATCTTCTGCAGTGATACGATAGACTGGGGGGTAACATGTCTTTAAAGTTACACTTCTTACATTCACACTTAGACACCGAAAACTGAGGTGCTGTTAGCGACGAACATGGCGAACATTTCCACCAAGAAATTTCGGACAAGGAAGAAAGATACCAGGGAAAGTGGAGTGAATCAATGTTACGGATTACTGATGGATGCTTATCAGGGAAATCACCAGCAACAGATTAAAAAAGGCAGGCAAAGCAATTGCACCATCAGTGACCTTCCTGCGAGGGAGAACTACAAGGTAAATACATGCATAGGCTCTTTCATGCATAGGGCATGCATAGGGCAATAATACATGCATAGGGCAATTCTGAAAAGCTTCAATAACTAAAAAATGAGACCTAAACTTGCATTTTCATTATCATTTCCGTGTTCAGCACCCTTCAAAACATAAAGGTGAACTGTTTTCATCAATGTTACAGAAAAAAAGTTAAATTTTGTTGGCTAGTGAATTCATAGCAGTCTGTTTTGGTATGTTCTCATCCCAATCTAACCCAAGACACCATATCTCTTGTAGTAAGTATTTGATACGAATTGTGAACGGACCTAAAAGACCGATTGGATCGAATATTCGACCGGCAATTTGCAGTACATATCTTTTAGTCTCGTTCCCTTTAAACAGGCATTTTTCAATATTTTGAGTATCAAAATAAAACACATCGTTTTTAGGATTCCATCCAACTCCCAGAACTTTTGAAGGAACTAAAGGTTTGTCAAAAGAGTCCTCAAAGTCCTCAAAGTCCTCAACTTCAAATCCAAGCGCTTTTAATTTAGCTAATAATTCTGGAGAATTAGTTCTCCATTTTCTTAAATACATACTAGCTTCTTTAAAAATATCATGACTTTGTAGGCACGTAGTGAGTGCTATGTCAACAGTCTTTTCACCTAAAATATAATCGTCGACATATAGACAATCATGCAACAACTGACAAGTAGGAGGAAAGATTTCTACATACCCCTTCAGATGGTATTTAATTGTAGCGTTCAACAGGAATGGGCTGGATGTGACCCCGAACAAAACTCGGGTCAATCGGTATTCTTGAAGGTTCTCGTCTGCTGTGTGACTTTTGCTCCAAAGAAATCTTGTAAAGTCTCTATCTTCCTCATCTATTTCTATTTGCAGAAACGCTGCCTTGACGTCGGAAGTAACAGCTATGGGGTTCGTTCTAAATCTTAATAAAAGAGATCAGGTAATAAGTTTAAACCAGCATACAAATAATCGTTTAAAGAATTTTTTTCCTTTTCCATGAGAGGAGGCATCGAAAACGATGCGCAGACGACTAGTACTCTTGTCATTTCTAATTACAGCTCTGTGTGGGAGATAGAAACAGTTCACTTCCTTCGCTCCCCTCTCTACAGGTTCTATGATATTTTCTTTCCTATAGTCATCGAGAACTTTTCGGTATTCTGTAAAAAATAAGGGATCATTAATGAATGACTTCTTAAGCGTTTGGAATCTCCTGTTGGCAATCATCTTCTAGCTTATTATCATCTAACATCTGCTTCATTTCAGGTTTCCATGGTAACTTGACCTTGTAGCGTCTATTCTGAAATGAAATTCCTTCATTAAAATTTCTCATTATCTCCTCTTCAATTTCATCTTTGGCTTCAGCTTCTTCACTGATTCAAATGCCTTCGAGTTCAAAGAACTCTTTCAACTGATCACAAATGGTCTTCTCTTCACCTGCAACTTTCATACTAACCAACTCAGGATTTACACTCCCTCTTCCCAGAAGGTACCAACCAAACAGTGTTTCTGAAGCTACAAGTTTATCATCTAATCATTTAATTCTGCCGATTACTATGTTAAAATAGAAATCTGATCCAACTAAAATAACTATTTCATTGTATCTATAATTGTAGGAATCTGCAAGTTGTAGATTTTTTAAATATTTATAGCTTTTAGATATGTTTAGGTCAGGGATTGGTATGTTAGCGGCCGAAATCTGGTCTGTAACTAATGCTTCAATTTCAATGTTCAAAGATGGCACATTTCTATTTTCCAGACGGACTTTTACAACATCATAAATTTTTTTAGTTGCTTCCTTAACACCAAAGACATAAACAGAAAGCTTTTCGGTTCTTATTACGGGAAGCTTTAATTTTTGAGAAATTGTACAATTAATAAAACTTCTCATCGATCCGTTATCTAAAAGAATCCTAACAGGTTTTTTTCTTCGTTTGAGGAAGATCTAATCATCGCAGTACAGGTTTGCAATAAAACTCCAGACTGGTTTTTTGCTACCGAATTGTTTTTAATATTTCCTTGGCAATGCGAAACTGCAGTAGCAACTTTATCGTCAATCGTTTTGCCAAATTGAAAACAAATAGACCGGTTATGTTTATGATTACAAATATCACACATTTCCTTTTACCTACAGTCTTTTATTCTGTGTTTTTGCTGTAAGCACAGAAAGCAACACGCTTGTTTCTTTAATAGTTCTTTCTTTTCATCAACATTATGCTATTGCAATGTTCAGAATTGTGGTTTGTTGCTTTACAGTAGAGGCATGCCGTTTCTGAAATTGGCGCTAAATATTCTACTGTTTTGTCTACATTAGATGAAATGAAAGGACGACTTTGATTTCGTGACGTCTCACGAGCATTGTAATTATTATAGCTAAAATTATCTTGATATTTTGAACCCGAATGCTGATTGACTGGTTTTTTTTCTTTCAATTTTTGAATTTTGAAACAAAATGGAAGATTCCCTACATTCTATTTCGATTTTAAGAAATTTCAATAATTTTGAAACATCAAATTGATTTATTTCTTAATCCAATCGTTTTCTATTAAATGCTAAGGATAACTCCTCTGGAATTAATTTTATTAAAATAGGGTATAATAAATGGCCATACATTCCAGAGGTTACGTTGAGCGATTCTAAACTTCTAATTTGCACCTCACAGGTGTCATAAAGTTTACGTAATCCAGTTATATTATTTGTATCTTTAACAGGGTATAAATTTAATAATCTGATCATGTGGGCATTTATTACCAGGTCATCTCATCCGAATCTCTGTTCTAAGAGGCAGAGGGCTTCTTTATAATTTTCTTCAGTTAGTTCGAATCCATTAACTACGTTAGCGGCAACACCGCCTAACAAAGATTTTAAATAACTAATTTTATCAATAAGTGATAAAGTTTCGTTTTTATTGATTGCGTTCTGAAATTTATTCCAAAACTCCAGCCAGTTGCAAGGTTCTCCATAATATTTATCAATATTCAATTTAGGTAATTTAACAGTTTTCAAATGATTTTGAGAGATTGATGAAACCCCACTAGCACTGCTTTCGCTGGTTCTACCATCATCTTGACCCGATATATTTCGATCAACATTACGACAAATAATGTTCAGTTGTGCGGAAAGCTTTGCATTCCACAATGTCATTTTACTATTATAATCAACAGCAGAATTAATCTCAGAATCAAATTCTTTCTCTTCTGTTATAAGAAACTGAACTGCCTTGTCTAAATATTTTATTTGTTTAATTAAATCCAAAAGTTGAATTAAATTCTGTTCTAATAGCTCTTCAGTATTTAACTGATCAATTTGTTCAATAATCTAGTTACTGCTGCGCGAACAACGCCTCTAACCTTTTTTTGTTTCGACAATTCATCCATCTCTCAAGTTATGTGATACTTCAACAATATTCAATAAATCAAAATTCCACTATATATTTATATTCATATTCAACATTTCAACACTTCTATAAAATTGGAATTCTATACTCAAAAACTAAATAAATCTCTACAGTTATATCAACTAAATCAGCAATTTTTCAAATCTTCAATCAAGTTCTTCTAATAGTTTCAAATAATTGAGCGCTGGAGCATCTAATAAAAATATTCTTCTTACCTTGGAAAGGCATAAAATCCGTGTTAATCCATAAACGAAATCACAATGGCGTCGGTCTTCCCAACCGAAGTACGAACATTTCTCACCTATCAAAACCTACCAGAAGGGAACGAAAACGCCAACTGAGTTTATTCTAATGAATTTATTTTAAATCAAAACTTTCAGTGCCGATGCACCAAATGGAAGTAGTCAACATGAGATTCAGTGGTTAAAAGTTTCTAAATTAAACGACAAAAGAAACGAAAGTCAACAGAATTAATATTAAGAATAACATTTAATGAAAATAGAATGTGCTCTTAGTAAGAAGCACCCTTTCGAAGTGACAAAAATTTACTTAACGCGGGGATCGAAA